>ML362933.1:526-31809 GCA_005239505.1 Nicotiana paniculata | reverse complement strand
TAATTTCATTTTATTTATTTTATTATTTCCAGAATTGTTTTACAAATACAGAGAGTTAACATAAATTCCAAATCATTTTGAAATATAAATTGCACATCAATAATCATTAGTTTGAATTTACTGGACAGAGAAAATCGAATCATATACTAATATCGTAATTTTTTTTATATTTAATGGACCTTAATCTTCTAATTTTCAGGTTATGTTGTCAATGCGTAAATAAGAGTTTGTGTTGACCATTAAACTCATCAATGATTGATATTAACTTTATCATATAACATTTCAATGATGCGCTGATCTAGATTCAAATTTGTACTTAAACTAATACTCTAGAAGAAATATGATATAAAAAGGTAACATTTTTTATAGACGAAAAATATTTACACACATAATTAAAAAAATACAAGTGAAATCCTCTCAGTTGAAAGTCAATTGGTACAACTTCATATGTACATTCATGTAACAAGATTTAGTAGTTGTCTATTCAAAATGTTGAGGGTGTGATCCTCCATATACTTTCTTAGATCGATCATTAATTCCCTCAAATTTATTTGCTATACATGATAGAGTTCATCATGAGGCAAATATGTTTTTTCTCTTATTTGTTTTCATACAAGATTTACTATTGTAAAGTGTAATAGTTTGAAAAATGCACATATTCAAGATTTAAACGTAATTTAACACATAAGCGATAAAAACAATCAATACTAAAGAAGGAACGCCTTAGTGTTTTATTCTTTGATATTGATTTCAGAATATTTATCTAATGAACATTTAATCAGTTTTCATCGTTCTGTCTTCAATTTCATTTATTTTTTCACCTTGCTTAAAGAAAAGTGTAAAAGAACGTAAATTTATTTTCGCCCTATTAGAAATCAAGAAAGAAAAGGTATAATCAACTAAATTTGATACTAAATTATCTAACACATTATAAAACTTTTGCAATTACAAAAATCAATGTGAGAGATAGTCTTAGCCTAAATTAACAGGAGAAATTTCCTCACCAAATAACAAAAAAAGCAAATATATCATCTCTATGTTGTTCTATACCGACCAGAGATATTTTGTTGTAAAATCAAGTTAAAAAAGTTAATATAATATTATCAAAAAATAAAACAAGAACAATAAAGAGATATAAGAGGTGAGATGTCACTACCCAAATCTAAACCATGTCGTGATGGCACCTATCGTGATACAAGGCAAGCATATTTTCCTAACTATTACTACCAATTGATTATACGAACTAAATAAAACATTTCCAATATTGGAATTTCTCATAAACTAAACCAACTCTAAGTATAAATATAGAAATGCGTAAAACGAGCCCCAAACATCGGGCTGTCACCAAGTCACTAGCGTCTAAATCTATGAACTAAGATATATAAACTGTCTAACTGTCAATACAACTCAAAAGAAGAAATAGATGATAAAAGGAGTAACAAGGTCCTGCGAACGCTAGCAGCTACCTTGCAGTCTCCAAAGATAGCCGGCCTGCACCCAACGATCGCCACGCTCTAACTCACCTGGATCTGCACGTAAAGTGCAGGGTGTAGTATGAGTACAACCGACTCAGTAGTAATATAAATAACTAAGAAACTGAGTAGTAGTGGCGAACTAAGCAGAACAATCCAATTATTTCTTTTCACAATTAAGGACTAACAGTAGTAAGCAGATAATTTCCGTAAATCAAAAAACGCTACAAGGAAATTAACAGGTAAATGCAACAACAACAAAAGTAATGAAACCTCTTACAATGTCGCTTCATCACTCAGCCATCAATGCACACACTCAATAGGTACCTGCACTCACTAGGGGTGTATAGACTCCAGAGGGGCTCCTACAGCCCAAGCGCTATGCACGGACAACTCACATGCCGTAATATCAATCTCTAGATCTCGCATGGACAACTCACGTGCAATGGTATCAA
Source organism: Nicotiana paniculata (assembly GCA_005239505.1). Taxonomy (NCBI): domain Eukaryota; kingdom Viridiplantae; phylum Streptophyta; class Magnoliopsida; order Solanales; family Solanaceae; genus Nicotiana; species Nicotiana paniculata. The sequence continues at coordinate 29,882 of ML362933.1, read as the reverse complement.
TACCTGAATCCGCAAGGACAACTCACGTGCTATAATATCATTCTCTGGATCCGCACGGACAACTCACGTGCTACACGGACAACTCACGTGCTATGCTATCAATACCTGGATCTGTACGGACAACTCACGTGCTATAATATCAAATAAATCACAACATGCCCTCGGCCTCACTCAGTCATGTACCTCTCTAGCCTCACAACTTTCAACAAATAAAGGGAACACAACCCAAATCAAGTATTACAGTGTATTAGTAACATAATAGAGATTGAGGTAAACATGTACAATAATTTCGATGACTGAATGCAAATAATGTGAGCATAAGCAAAGCCTAAGCATGATCTCTAACATGAAGGCAGTCAAGTTCATCAACTTGTAAATACATAAACACAGATAATGGCTAGTTGGCCTCACAGCCTCACGGGACGGAACAATTCTCAATCCCTTGCGGTATACACCCACACGTCCGTCACCTAGAATGGGTATCACCTCCAAACAGTCACATGATAACAAATTCTCCGGGTTCATACCCTCAAAGCCAGAGTTAAAACTGTTACTTACCTTAACAACGTAAAAATCCTACTCTAGGATGCCCTCGTCTCTGGACTCGGTCTTCAAAAGCTCCGAATTTATTCATGATCAATATATTATCATCAATACATGCTAGGGGAATGAATCCCATATGAAAATTATCAATTTAGATCAAAAATTCCAAAATTTGGCAAACCCAGCCCCCGGGCCCACGTCTCCAAATCTCACAAAATTTACAAAACTAAGGAACCCATTCACTCACGAGTCCAACCATCCCCAATTTATCAAAATCCAACTTCGAATCGATTTCAACTCTCAAAATCCATTTAATGAAGTTTCCTACAAATTTCCCCAATTTTCATCCCCAATTCTCTAATCAAATGATGAATTCAATGTTATGACCATGTCAAAATCGTCATTACACGAGCTCTCTAGGTCAAAATATGAAAATAAAACCTTGAATATCATATTTATAATGCACCACTCAGATTCCAATTTCGCTGGCCGCCAAAAAAATACTGCCCCCGCGCTTGCTTCACCGCGGTCCACGGAATTCCTACCGCGGCCGCGAAAATCTTTAGCTCCTGCGGTCGCGACCAAATTTTTGTTGTCCGCATTAGCCTTCACCGCTGACCGCGGAACTTTACCGCCCCCGTGAAGACCCACCGCTGACCGCGAAATTCCGGCGCGGTCCGCGTTTCTAGCTTCAGAGAACACCCCCTGAAAAACCGGGAAACTCACCTCAACAACACCAACACTTGTTTTTAACAGCTAACTCACCTGCTAACCATCCCAAACACACCCGAGGCACTCGAGACCTCAACCAAGCACACCAACACGTCCCATAACATCATTCAACTTAATCAAACCTACAAATCACTTGAAACAATACCAAACATCAAATCAAATCTCGGATTCAAGCCTAGGAACTCCAAACTCCTAAATTCCACAAATGACTCCGGAACCAATCAAATCTTGTCCGAATATCCTCAAATTTTGCACACACGTCAAACATTGCACCACGAATCAATTCCATCTTCCGGAATTTCATTCTGACCCCGTTATCAATTTTTTCCTTACTAACCAGAAATCACCAAACTACTAATTTCGCCAATTCAAGTCTAACTCTACCCTGGACTTCCAATTCACATCCCGAAACCAAACCAACTAATCGGATACCATATATTACAGCTACACAACACTCAAAGACGGGCTATAACTCTCGGAACAACCGGTCGAGTTGTTACATGAGAGGTTTTCTTATTTCTTCTAAGTATTTTTCTGGTGAGCACAACATGATTCTCAATACCTCTATTTATAGAAGTACATTGAAAAATACCAAATGATGTCATAAGTATAGGGTTAAACCATTGAAATCATGGGAGAAGCTTATGGGAGGTTATGGAGGTATGAGAACTATAATTATAACGGTAAAAAGTAAGAACATTCTGTATAATATGGCAACCCGGTGCACTAAGCTCCCACTATGCGCGGGTTCGTGGAAGGGCGGGACCAGAATGATCTATTGTATGTAACCTCACCCTGTATTTTTACAAGAGGCTGTTTCCATGACTTGAATGCTATATATATATCATAAAATTGTTGTTTCTATGAGGAAATTAATATAACCACCGGATAATGAGTGATCTAAACTTATACACTTTATAAAATGATAGGAAGGATATACAAAGGATATGGTTTGAAGATAAAGAAGAAAAAGTTAAAGCTACGATGTAAAGAACTTTTCAATTAACGTGTAGTTGTAATTTATCATTTAATAGGGTTTTCAATTAATCACATGCATGTACCTATTAAGTATTTGGTATTTAATATAAATTTACATTTAACGGTGAAGGCCAAAGGGCTTCCATGTTTGTGTTTATTTCAATTAAATAAATATTTTCTATTTTATTAATTTGGTAGAATGCATATTGACATTTTAATACAAAATTGCATTTGAAGTAATATTATATTGAAGGGTATTATAGTCACTCAACTTTAGGGTTATTTTATTCTTTCAATTTTTAGTTCGAGTCTTCGTACTTATAATTTAGTATAATTTAATCTTTCTTCATTGAAAATTGAACTAAATTAGGTGTTTCTAGTCTCTATGGATAACTATTACTAAGGATAAAAAGGAAAAATATAATCAATTTTGTCTTGAACTTCTAAGGTGACAAATAATTTGAGATAATTATTTTTAGTAACCACGACTGTTAATATGAGACGGAGAGAGTATAACTTACTATAATTATAAGCTTACTCAGTTCACTGATTAATTATGTAGAGTACACCTTTGTTCCATCGAACCTTGAGGTTGTTCTTCTTAGCTCCTCTGTCAGTTAATCTATCTATACTATATTAAAAGCACGAGACCCTTAGCGAAATATCGTTTGCCTTTTTTATTCTTTAAATATAGGTTTCACACTAGACAAAATAATCGTTTAATTATATTTTCCTAATATTTAGGATTTTAATTTCAATTCAACTAAAAGTTTACTTATTAAATCTTTAAGCCCTAATATTTAGGACTTTAAAATCAAGAAAATTTTACCTTACCAAAAATCCTTGGCTTCCTAAATTTCATATTAAAATTTGCTACAGCATTTATACGCGACCATATGAATACCTACACAAAGAACAATTTTCTTCAAAAGAAACATAACATATACAATTGCACTTTACAAAATCCATGTCGTACGTTGTTGTAATACATACTGCTTTATACCAAACTAGAATTATTTAGGAAGTAGACAAGCTTTTTTCATATTCTTTCAAATTAAATTTTAGCTGATATAAATATATTTTTCTACAAAAATGTCAATATATATTCTTAAATACTGTTAAATATGAATAATCTCATTATATACCATTATTAAAACTCTAAATTGTATAAGTACTTACGAGAGGACACTTCATAATTTCAGGTTAAGTTCAAAAAATATAATTTTAGAGAAGATGAATAGAAATTATTATTATTATTACTATTATTGTTATTATTACCATTACATAACTTTATCATAATTGTTTATATATCAAGCATATTCTACTAATTAACCCACGAGGGACAACCAGATAACTTTAGTAATTGGAGGCAGAATCGATAAGGGATCTAAGATATGTGGTGCAGGTTTTATTCCTTTATTAAGTGATATACATGTACCTTAATTTTTATTTATATATCTTTTTTTGTATTAATATATATCTATCTATACTATATTAAAAGTACAAAGGTCCTTAGCGAAATATCGTTCGTCTTTTATATTTTTTAAAAATAGAGCTCGCATTGAATAAAATAGTCATTTTATTAATTTTCTAATATTTAGGATTGTGAAATCAACTAAAACTTTATTTATTATAGTAGGAAATCCCAATATTTAGGACATTTAAATCAACTAGAATTTTCCTTTTATAATTCAAAATCCTAATATTTAGGAATCAAATATAAGAACTATTTTTTAACGTTAAAATACATTTTAGGAATTCAAATTTCAAAGTTTAAATATCTCACCACTAAGCGTTAGATTTGGGTTCAAGAGATACTACTTTTTAATTTAAAGTATTGATTCGTCCATTTATTTTTTTGCCCAGTACTATTAATTATTCTTGAAGTAAAGCTAGACGAGGAATTAGAGTTAAAATAAGCCAATATACGACTAATATAAGGGAATTAATTTCTGCTTCCTTCATCTCAAATTATTTATCGTAATTTTTAAAAATTGATAATTCTTGTTATTTATTAATTTAGAAGTTCAAGACAAAATTAATTATTATTTTTTTCCGATTTATCCTTAATAGTAATTGGTCTTGAAGATGGAGATGGCACATAAATAAAGTAAATGTTCAATTAAGAGAGAATATACTAAAAGCATAAATAAGGATAAAATAGTCAAATTCCTTCTAACTAATTTCATTTAAGGGCAAATCAAATAGAATTACGACAAATAAATTGAGACGGATGAATATTTAGTAGTAATCAAGAGCCTTTAAATATATAGAAAGATGGTGAATTTGTTAATGTTATGAAATATTTATTTTAACAACGACAAAGTAACTCCAACCAAGCAAATAATTGGTCAATGGCAGAAATCTCAACATTCGATAAATGATGATAAACGATTACAATTGCAGATTATTAGTACCGAAGTTGCACTCATCTATAATGTTATTCGTCTATTACTCTTTAAAAATAAATTTCGCATTGAGCAAATATGTAATTTAAGTTACTTTTCCAATAGTTACAATTTTAAAATCAAGCAATTTTTCTTATTATTACCTAATATTTAGGAGTTCCAGATCAATTAAACAAGGATAAAATATATTAAGAAAAAAGAAGACAATATAAAAAGTAAAAACTAAGTTTCTTTCCAGTGAAGGACAAAAAACATTTTATATTCGTGTAAATTTTTGCGCCTATATCGAACAAGAAAAATTTTATCGTGCAAGATCAATTTTGATCCTTTATTTTTCTTTCCATACAAAAATTTTTCTTGGTTGTTTAAATTATAGTTTATTAAATTGTTTCACACCTATAATTATTTTATGTGTTAATTTTCCTAATATTTACCTATTTAGGATTTTCAAATCAGTTTTATTATCGAATATGTATTATTTGAACTATGTCAGAAGTCTTAATATGTAAAATTTAAAATCAATTAAAATTCTAATCATCTTTTACAAATTATTTCCTTAAGAAAAAATTTATTTTGATATAAATATCTAATTTTTTAATAATTTGTTCTTTTTACATATAAATATATTTATTAATTAACACGACACACACGTGCAACACATGTACACTAAAACTAGTTCAATAAATTATTAAAACCAAAAAGCGCAGAAAGTTAAGATATTTTCTAAATGGACATAATAAAGATTTAGCAATCATTAAGGCCCCAATTATATTTGATTCCCAAAACTATGTCGGTATATTAAGTAATACTAATAGTATAAATTACTTATTTCGTTCACTTTTACTTGTCTATTATGTTAAAAATATATTTTCGCTTTTATTTGTCGACTATATTAAATCAAGAGAAAGACAAATTTTTTTTTCCGTTTTACCCTTATCATTAACTATTCATGCCAAATCATTTCGCATGACTTTTGAAATTGCTATTAATATTGTGGATAAAATTATAAAATATATAATAAAATATATATTTTATTTATTTTTTATTAAAGGAAGTGTAAAATTAAAAATGAATAACTAAAAGTGAACGAGGAGGAAGTATATCAGCAACCAAAAGATACGTATAATGTATTATATTCCACTTATTGCTTCAAGGTAACCTTAAAAGCTTTGTGCTAATCACAATCAAATAAGATATTCATAATAAATAAATAAATAAATAAGGCTACTAATTTTTAAACATTCTACTAACTCTCTAGCTAGCTAACAAAGACTCAACTAAAAAGTACTTTGTTAAATCAAGGAATTTGATTCTCAGTCAAAGCCTATTTTTAGAAGTACTCGGGCTACTGATAATTAAGAAATTCTATATTCTCTCAATAATTAGAAAGGAAATTAGAATAAGAAATGGTAAAGTAGTCGCTAGAAAGCAAAAGAAAGTAATTGTATTCCAATAATAATCAGAACGTGTCCTTACAAGTGAAATTTCCTTCCCTTATATAGGGATCTATAAGTACAACGTCTTTTTCCTTTTATGACCGAATCATTTTGAGCATTAATGATATTAATGAGACGTTATAATTGACAATAGTAACTGTTCACGAAGATTCCGTAACGTTTGTAATCATTTACGCTCATTAATTGTTGATTCATGAATCTTCCCTTTTTATCGTCTTGATTCATCCTACCGATCTCTCTTCATTTATAAATCCAGGCTCGAAGTGACCATATCATTTTCCTCTCGTGGGTGATTTGTTTGTACCTATTATAACTCGTGCCTCTTCTAATGCAGCTCTCCAGCTGTCGCTTTCTCAGTGATCTACGTGTCTTGCCATATCAGTCACATATTTAATTCCACGTGTAATATTTATTTTTAACAATGCAGATAGTAGTAACGACCCGACCGGTTATTTTGAGAATTTAAGCTCCGTTCGGTGGTGTAAGGTCTTAAACAACCTCACATTGTGTATATTAACCTGCGTGCGTGGTTGGATTCAATTACGGATGATCCGGAGTCAAATTGGAAGGAAAATTTCAGTTTTGGAAGCTTAAGCGATGGAAGTTGACCAGAGGTTTGACTTTTGTGTAAACGGCCTCTGAATGAGTTTTGGGTGATGTCAACAGCTTCGTATGGTGATTTTGGACTTAGGCGCGCGTCCAGAATTGGTTTTGGAGATCCGTAGAGTAACCTGAGGTAATTCGGCGAAAGTTAAAATCTCGATGATTTCGGCCGATAGGTGAAATTTTGATTTGACGTCATTCCGGGTTGAATTGATAGGTTTCAGCTCGAGTTTTGATATTTGAAGATGGAAAATTCATAAGTTTGATTTTTTGGTTTGATTCGTCGTTTGGTGTTTTTTATGTGATTTGGAACCTCGAGCGAGTCTGTGTTAGGTTATATGACTTGTTTGTGTGATTAGATGGGGTCCCGGGGGCCTCGGGTGCGTTTCGGATAGGCTTCGGGTCAATTTCCTTCAATTTTTCACAGTTGTTCTATCTGCTGGTTTTTCCTTCTATGCGATCGCATAGGCATAGCCGCGATCGCATAGTGTCCTATCGAGCCACCTAAGTTTTCTTCTATGCGATCGCATGGAATATCTCGCGATCGCATAGTGTAAATTGGACAGTAGCCATTTTCTCCCTTATATGCGATCACATCTGTTCTTCTGCGTTCGCATAGCACCATTTTTGGCCAGTAAATATTTTCCTCTACGCGATCGCATCTACACTCACGCGATCGCGATGCTTAAAAGTCTGGGCAGACAGAATATAATTCAAAATCGAAGGTTTCACCATTTTTATCACATTTTGACCTCTAGAGCTCGATTCTTGACGATTTTTGATGGGTTTTTCATGAAATTCGATTGGGTAAGTGTTCTTCAACTAGAATTAAATATATTCCATGATTTTATCTTTATTTCCATCATTTAATTTGTGTTTTGAGTTGAGGAAATGTTGGTTTTGAAAGAAAAATTCTAAAATGAAAAATCGTGATTTGAGGGACCAAATGGTATCAGAATTTGATAAATTTTGTATGGTTGAACTCGTATCATAATGGGTATTCAGATTTTGTAAAATTTGACAGGTTCTGAGGTGCGGGCCCGGGGGTCGACTTTTGGGTCGATCTTTATATTTTTGTAAAAATTGAAACTTTGTTATCCGAAATAGTTCCTTACAAGTTTTATGTGTGTTTTGAAGTTGTTCTAGTTTATTTTGAGCCGTTCAGAAGTCTTTTTTCCCTAGAAGTCCATTTTAGAATACTGGGTTGTCGTCTTCGAGGTAAGTAGCTTGCCTAACCTTGTGGGGGGAGGGGGAGGGGGGAACTACCCCTTAGGGTTTGAGTCTTCTATGTTGATTGTAGCTCGTGTACGCGAGGTGACGAGTGCGTACTCGAACTTATTTGTAGGAGGTTGAACTTATATATTCCCTGTGTATGAAGTTGTAATCGTTATGGCTGAGTTCTTAATTGCTAGTTTCATCTCTTCCTGCGTAACTTAGGATTTCTTGCTTTTAGATTCCCTTTGTTATTCATGTGATCTTAATTGACTTAACTGAAGATCCTGCCCTTCTACTGGCATACTATATTGTTACTCATAAACTGCCTAGTTAATTGAAATTAATATTATCTCACCCTATAATTGTCTAGCATTAATTAGGGTTATTATTATTATCTTTGCAGTTACTCTTACTTGAATTGTTGAAAACCTCTCGAAATTTGCTAAATCTTAAAAAGGAATTTGGATAGCCTATATCTTAGTCGACTCGCCTTTACTTGGAACTAATTGACTTGTGTTGGCCTCTTATTGTTGACTTGAATATATTAGATTCGATGTTACGTCTTGTTTCTCTCTGGTTAAGCTGTTTTATTTACGATTGGTATTTCTCTTGATTATTCCGTGCGAACGAGTATTCATACGTTGGTGTCAAGCATGCCCCTGAGTCATATATTATAACTGACATGATCTTTCATTGAGCACTACTTAGGCTTAACTTGATAATTTCTATGTTAATCGTAGTTCCTTGGTATTGCCTACTGCTGAGTATTTGTTCAAGTTGAGGTTTAGTTCGTGAAGCTAATTAATTAAGCGATATTGGTTATAGCTGTTTTTCTTTGCCGGGATGATATTGTTTCCATTGTTGACTCCCTTGCCGAGACAGTATGGTTTTTGTTGTTGTTTATGATGTTGATTTCCCTTGTCGGAATGCTATCATTTCATTTGTTGGGGTGAGAAAGAGTGTAAAGCACGAAGGGTGATGCCATGCCATTTCATATTCATTATCATGTGTGGAAAGAGTGTAAAGCACGAAAGGTGATGCCGTGTCATTGTTTATATTCATTATCATGTGAGGAAAGAGTGTAAATCACGAAGGGTGATGTCGTGCCATTGTTTATATTCATTATCATGTGAGGAAAGAGTGTAAAGCACGAAGGGTGATGTCGTGCCATTGTTTATATTCATTATCATGTGAGGAAGAGTGTAAAGCACGAAGGATGATGTCGTGCCATATTATTGAGAGTAAAAGCACGAAGGGTGATGCCGTGCGTGATATTGTGAGTGAGTGCTAATGCACGAAGGGTGATGTCGTGCCATATTATTGTGAGTTCATGGCACGAAGGGTGTTTCCGTGCAGGTGAGGACGAGGGACATGCATTATGATGTGATATATGTTTCGATGTTATTGTAGTACTTGCATATTTGGTGTGACTTATTGTTATTGTCATGTACTTGACTTTTATCTCAATTGTTGTTGCACTGTCCCTGTCTTTTACTTGCTTAATTTTCTTAATTTACGTGTCGTATCTGTCGATTTCTATGGGAAGGACGAGAGTAAAAGCACGAAGGGTGATGTCGTGCACTTGTTCTATCGGAAATTAAGTTCGAAAATACATTTATTAGGAAAGTATATTTTAAAAACGCTTATCTTGAAGAAATTACATTTAAATACTTTCATAATAGTGCTTGTTCATCAGCACGTATTATTTTCTTATACAACCATGTCTTCTCCAAACCCTGATCCTGGTAGAGTAGTTATAGTAGATGATGTTCCCCCTTTGTCTGCTCCTATCAAAAGTAGAAGAGGTGGTAGGTTACGTAGTTTGGGGTATGTATCCATCAGTGGTTCTTCTTATCAACCCAATGTTACTACCCATTCGTCTTCTATAACTAGGGCTTCTTCTTCTCATAGATCTTCTGCTAGAAGTAGGGATTCTAGTGAACCTCTTACTCCTGGTGAAGCTGTTGTTCAAGCCTCTTCTGATCAAGTATAACCCTCTGCTGCTGATGATGATGCCATCTTGAATCCTCCTGATAGTACTGGTTCAGAACCTGCCTCATAGTGAAAGTTTATTGTGTTGTTTTGCCTCTCTTTTTTTTATTGGTGGAATGATTAGGAAGTTTACCCCTGGCCCGTTTTGGGAGTTTAGTAATGTTTGAAAAGTTTTACCCCTGGTCTGTTTTGGAGTTTAGTATCAAATAGTTAGGTTGGAACCAATTTTATACTTAGTTTTAACCAAGTTTATATAATATTATTTTTAGAGTTTTTTGTTCAACTCTTATAACAACTTATTTTGAGTTTTTGTTCTACTCTCTTATTTTGCATTAAAAATGCTTCAATACTCCGTGACTTTTTGAATAAGCACGAATTATAAAAGAGGGATCTTTTATAAATGACACTTAATGAAGAAGACGTCTTGACTTCATACTAGTGTAACTTACGAAAGAAGAAGTAGGAACATACATATTTCTTTGAATAATTTGAGGAACTTCTGTATTCTTGAACTTTCGAACTATATAATACTTTACATGTATTCAAGTAATATATACAAATCTTTCATAATTGTTTTCTTCGTAGCAGATTTTACAAAATTCAAGGGTATATCTTGCAACACATGACTAAATATTGCCTTTAACCTAGACACTCGTAAGATTTTGTAATTTACATTTGCGAGCGTATACTCCATCATAGGTTTTTGAATCAGGCTTGTGTTCTTGGCTCTTGATTTGCTCTTAACTTTCGATTTATTGGGTAGATTGTCTCAGGCTTGACTCGAATTCTGACTTTTCTAGTCTTTTTTGCCATCCATATATATAGTCCCCCAAGTGTTAGAGCTTTGAAGTATGAAATCTAGAGCACTTGATTATTCCTTCCATGTGGTCCATTTCCTGAAAAGGAAAAAACATACGAGACCCGGAGGTATATATTTTTTAGATGATGACTGCTTAACCCTTTTTATTTCCATCAGAAAGGTTGTAACCATAGACCGGGAATAATTGTGCATCCGCGTATCTTTCAGGTTTAATATCATCATTTGGTGTGGGCTAGATTTTTGCCTATCATCTAAAATTGTTAGTTTAATCTTAATTGTACTAAACAAAAATCATAATTGAGTGATACCTGACCGGGGGTACTTCTTTTGCTCATAAATAATATTTCTTCAAGTGAACAACATTCCAGCTCGAAGGTAAAACTTTGTCGTCCATGATTTCTAACTCGTAGGCTCTTTTTCCAGCGAAACCTCAAACTTTATAAGGTCCTTCCCAATTTGGGTTCAGCTTTCCCGCTCCAGTTGTTTTCGTTGATTGGAAAAACTTTTTAAAAATGAAGTCCCCAGTCTTGAAATATCTGAGGTGAGCCTTCCTGGTATAATATCGTTCTATGATGTGATTTTGTGCTGCCATCCTTATTAAAGTTGCTTCTCTTCTTTGTTTGAGTAAATCCAAATTTGTTCTTAATTCCTCATCATTTGACTCTTCTGTCGCCAGTGTGAATCTCGTACTTGGTTCTCTTATTTTGACTGGCATTAAAGCCTCTGAACCGTACACAAGTGAAAATGTTATTTCTCTCGTAGTTGTTTTTGTTGTTGTTATATAAACCCATAATACTCCTGGTAATTCCTCATGCCAATTGCCTTTTGATTTATCTAATCTATTCTTCAAATTATTGATTATAATCTTATTTGTTGACTCAGCTTGTCTGTTTGCCACGGGATGATAAGGTGAAGAGGTTATTCGTTTGATTTGCCAACTATGAAAAAACTCTATAATTTTCGAGCCTATAAACTGTGGGCCATATCACATACGATTTCTTTTGGCACTCCAAACCAGCATATGATATTTCACCAAATGAAATCCTTTACCTTTTTTTCTCGTACATGTTTGAAAGCTCCTGCCTCTAACCACTTAGAAAAATAATCTGTTAATACTAACAAAAATCGTACCTTTCCTTTAGCTTGTGGTAAAGGGCCTACTATATCCATTCCCCACTTCATAAATGGCCACGGGAAAAAAACTGTATGTAATAATTCTGCAGGGCGATGCATATTACTGACGTATCGTTGACATTTATCACACTTGGCTACAAAATTCTCTGCATCCTCTTCCATTTTAGGCCAGTAGTATCCTGCCTTTATTAGTGTTTTAACTAATGATCTTCCACCTGCGTGATTCCCGCAATGTCCCTCGTGTACTTCTTTCATCACGTATTATGTTTGATTGGGTCCAAGTCACCTTGCTAAAGGACCACCGAACATCTTTCGACATAAATTTCCTTGAATTATACAATAGCGAGTAGCTTTTCGTCGAAGCAATTGAGACTCTTTCTTGCCTTCAGGTACGATCCCGTACTGTAAAAAAATAACAGTCTTGTTTCTCCAATCCCAGGTTAAATTATTAAATCTTACCTCATGTTTATCCTGGTCAAGTGTTGAATGAAATAGATGTATTACAATAGCATTTTCTACACTCGTTACTTCTACAACTGAAGCAAGGTTAGCTAACGCATCTGCTTCTGCATTTTCTTCCCTGGGTATTTGCACGATCTTCCATGATTGGAATTGCCTAATCAGTTCTCGTGCCTTTTCCAGGTATTGTTGCATCCGCGCCTCTCTAGCTATATAAGTCCCCTGCATTTGATTGACTACTAGTTGAGAATCACTTTTAATCATGATTTTCTCTATGGAGAGTTCTCGTGCCAGTTTCAAACCTAGCATGAGACAACATTAAATCTAGGAATCATACCCCAAAACCAAGTAAATTCAACTTATAAACCTTAAGTTCTTAAATTCACTTCCAATACGCCAAACGTACTTATACTACGCGGAACGACACCAAATTTTGCGAGCAAGTCATAAATGACACTACGGAACTATTCCCGGTCTCGGAATTTCGTTCGGACCTCGATATCACTAAAACACGTTCCAAACCTCAATTTTTGAACTTCAAGAATCATATTTCACTATTTGGCGCCGAAACGCCCGGGTAATCCAAAACCCGTTCCGAACATACGCCCAAGTCCAAAATCATCATACAAACTTATTGGAACCTTCAAATACCGATTCCAAGGTGCTTTAATAAAAACGTTGACCGAAGTCAAACTTGGCCCTTAAGGCCAACGTTAAGGAACTAAGTGTTCCAATTCCAACCCAAACTCTTGTAAATCCCGAACCAACCATCCCCGCAAGTCATAAACCAGCAAAAGAAAGTATAGAAAGTCTTATTTAGGAGCACGGGGTTCTAAAAAGTAAAACGACCGGTCGGGTTGTTACATTCTCCACCTCTTAAACAAACGTTCATCCTCGAATGGGCCTAGAATCATACCTGGAGTGTTAAATAAGTGTGGATATCTGCTCTGTATATCCTCTTTAGACTCCTAAGTCGCCTCCTCAGCTGGTTGGCCCCTCCACTGGACCTTCACGGCGGAAACCCTCTTAGACCTCAACCGGCGCTCCTGCCTATCAATAATGGCAACTGGCTCCTCCTCATAGCCCAACCTCTCGTCTAGCTGAATTGTACTGAAGTCTAACACATGAGATGAGTCGGCGTGGTACCTCCGGAGCATAGACACATGAAAAACCGGATGAACTCCTGATAAGTTGGGAGGTAAAGCGAGCTCATAAGAAACCTCCCCAACTCGCCTCAACACCTCAAACGGACCTATAAACCTCGGGCTCAGCTTGACCTTCTTTCCAAATCTCATAATACCCTTCATCAGCGAGACTTTCAAGAGAACTTTCTCGCCGACCATAAATGATACATCACGCGCCTTCTGATCTGCGTAACTCTTCTGTCTGGACTGTGCTGTGAGAAGCCTCTCCTGAATCAGCTTTACCTTTTCCAAGGCATCCTTTACCAAGTCAGTACCATATAGCTTAGCCTCGCCAGGCTCAAGCCACCCGATGGGAGAACGGCATCGCCGACCATATAAAGCCTCAAATGGAGCCATCTCAATGCTGGACTGATAGTTGTTGTTGTATGCAAACTAGGCCAAGGGCAAGAACTGATCCCACTCGCCCTCCAAATTCAATCACACATGCTCTGAGCATGTCCTCCAATATCTGAATTGTCCGCTCCGACTGCCCGTTGGTCTGAGGGTGAAATGCCGTGTCGAGCTCTACAGAGGTGCCCAAGTCACTCTGTACGGCTCTCCAGAAATGCGAGGTGAACTGAGGACCCATATCTGATATGATGGACACAGGCACACCGTGCAACCGGACTATCTCCCGAATGTAGATCTGAGCCAACCTCTCTGAAGTATAAGTAATGGCCACTGGCGCAAACCACATCAAACTTCCGCAAGGTCCGCGGCAACCCAACTACAAAGTCCATAGTGAGGCGCTCCCATTTCCACTCAGGTATAGGCATCTGCTGGAGTAGTCCTCCTAGCCTCTGGTGCTCATACTTAACTTGTTGGCAATTTAAACATCTGGCCACATACTCCACTACGTCTTTCTTCATCCGCCGCCACCAATAGTGCTGCCTCAGGTCACGATACATCTTCGTAGCACCTGGATGAATAGAATATTGTGAACTGTGTGCCTCCTCTAGAATCCTCTCCCTCAGGCCATCAACATTAGGAACACATAGGCGACCCTAAAGTCAAAGAACACCATCCTCGCCAATAAAAACCTCCTTGGAACCACCCTGTAGTACCGTCTCTATGAGAACTGCCAAGTGCGGATCATCGAACTGTCGTGCATTGATCTGCCCCAACAATGAAGACTGAGCAACAGCACACGCAAGAATTCAGTTGAGCTCTGAAATGTCCAGCCTCACAAGTCTGTTAGCCAAGGACTGAATGTCCAGGGCTTGTGGCCTCTCCTCCGCTGAAATGAATGCCAAGCTACCCATACTCTCCGCCTTCCTGCTTAAGGCGTCTGCAACCACATTAGACTTGCCGGGATGATAAAGAATGGTGATGTCATAATCCTTCAGTAACTCAAGTCACCTACGCTGCCTCAAATTAAGGTCCCTTTGCTTGAACATGTGCTATAAATTGCGGTGGTCTGTATAAACCTCACAAGACACTCCATACAAGTAATGCCTCCAAATCTTAAGAGCATGAACAATCGCTGCCAACTCCAAATCGTGCACGGGGTAGTTCTTCTCATGAATATTCAGCTGACGTGAAGTATATGCAATAACTCGCCCCTCCTGCGTCAATACACATCCTAAACCAACGCGTAAAGCGTCACAATAAACTGTATACATCCTTGAACCGGAAGGCAACACTAGAACAGGTGTTGTGGTCAAAGCTATCTTGAGCTTCTGAAAGCTTGCCTCGCACTCGTCGGACCATCCGAACGGGGCACCCTTCTAGGTCAACCTAGTCAGAGGTGCTGCAATAGATGAAAAGACCTCTACAACCGACGATAATAACCTGCCAATCCCAAGAAACTCCTTATCTCGATCGCTGAAGTAGGGCGTGGCCAACTCTGAACTGCCTCAATCTTCTTAGGATCCACCATGATACCCTCTCCGGATACCACATGTCCCAAGAATGCTAAAGAATCTAACTAATACTCACACTTGGAGAACTTAGCATGCAACTTTTGTTCCCGCAGGGTCTGGAGCACTACTCTCAAATGCTGCTCGTGCTCCCCTAGGCTACGTGAGTAGATCAAGATATCATCAATGAAGACAATGACAAAGAATCAATATAAGGCCTGAACACCATGTTCATCAAATCCATAAACGTTGATGGGGAATTAGTCAAGCCAAAGGACATCACCAGGAACTCGTAATGACCATATCTAGTACGGAAGGCAGTCTTCAAAACATCTGAGCCCCGAATCCTTAACTGATGATACCCAATCTCAGGTCGGTCTTAGAAAACACCCTAGCACCCTACAACTGGTCAAACAAATCATCGATGCGCGCAATGGGTACTTGTTCTTGATGGTAACTTTGTTCATCAGGCGGTAGTCAATACACATCCGCATAGTCCCATCCTTATTCTTCACAAATAACACTAGAGCACCCCAAGGCGATACACTCGGTCTGATAAACCCCTTAGCTAGCAATTCCTCAAGTTGTTCTTTCAATTTTTTCAATTCTTTCGGAGCCATACGATATGGTGGAATGGATATAGGCTGGGTGCCTGGAGTCAAGTCAATACAGAAATTGATACCACGCTCTGGCGGAATTCCTGGGAAGTCAGAAGGAAACAGATCGGTGAAATCCCGAACTACTGGCACTGAATTAATCGTGGGAGACTCTGCGGTGGTGTCCCGCACATAAGCGAGATAAGACAAACAACCCTTCTCGACCATACGTCGAGCCTTGAGAAAAGAAATAACCCGATTAGTTGCACTAACTGAGGAACCTCTCCACTCTAGTCTCGGCAACTCAGGCATGCCTAATGTAACAGTCTTGGCATGGAAATCTAAGATGGTATGATAAGGAGATAACCAGTCCATTCCTAGGATGACCTCAAAGTCGGTCATATCAAGTAATAAAAGGTTCGCTCTGGTCTCGAACCCACAGAATATGACCACACAGGACCGATAGATCCGGTCCACAACTATAGAATCGCCCATAGTAGTGGACACATAAACAAGAGTACCCAAAGACTCACGAGGAACATCCAGGAAATGAGCAAACAAAGATGATACATATGAATAGGTAGACCCTGGGTCAAATAATACTGAAGCCGCCCTATCACAGATGGAGATAATACCGGTGATAACGGCGTCTGAGGCTAATGCATCTGGTCTGGACGGAAAAGCATAGAATGTGGCTGGAGCGTCGGCTGGCTGGCCTCCACCCGACTGAATAGCAGCTGGCTGAACTCCCCCTGCCTGGCCTCCACCTCTAGGACGACCCCTACCAGCATGTCCTCCACCTCTAGGTGGCCGGACCTCCAGTGCTGAAACCATAGGCTTTTGACTTTGCTGCACTGCCTTGCCCTGATGTCTAGGGCAAAACCTCTTCATGTGACGTAGATCCCTACACTCGTAACAACCTCTCAGCACCATAGACTGCTGCCCTGAAGACTGGCCCTGGTGGTCGGAATACCCATCGGAGGAACCCTGAATGACTGGGGGATGGTATGAACTCTCTGGCATGGCACTGAAATAGGCGCTAGAAGAACCCTGATGACCAGAATACTCGCTGAAGGAACCCTGAATAGCTGGTGGGCAACAAGAACTCTCTGGCAGCGCGCTGAAATAAGGCCTCATTGGAGCGCCTCAAGGAGGTGGGGGTGCTGTTGAATATGGGGGCCTGCTGGGCTGGCCCCTCCCAAACTGACCTCTGCCCCTAGTCGGAGCACCTCTAAAATCTCGAGAAAACCGAGCCCTCTTATCATGTTGTCCCTCTCTCTACCCCTCAGACGATAGCCCTCAATCCTGCGAGCGATCTCTACTACTAGCTGATAAGGAGTCCCCATATCTACCTCTCGGGACATGTTGGCCCTAATACCAAAGTGCAACCCTGCTAAAAACCTCCGCACTCTCTCTGCGTCAGTAGGAAGTATCATAAGTGCATGACGAGACAACTCAGAAAACCTCGCCTTGTAATCGGTCACTGACATCTAACCCTGATCAAGCTGCTTGAACTGGTACCACAGCTCTTCCCTCTCTGAGAGTGGAATATACATGTCCAGAAAAAGTTGTGTGAACTGCTCCCAAGTGATATGGGAGAATCCGTTGGCCTGCCAAGAACATAAGACAGCCACCATCTACGGGCCCTGCCCTCCAACTGAAAGGTAGTGAAGTCAACCCCATGTGACTCTCGTATCCTCGTGTTGTGCAGTCTGTCCCTGCACCTATCAATGAAATCATGAGCATCCTCATGACGCTCGCCCCCGAAGACAGGAGGTGAAGTCTGGCCCATCTGTCTAATAACTTATGCGGATCGCCGTCCGCATCTGGTCGAGGGTCAGGTGCTACTGCTGCAACTAGCTGGGCCCGGATTCTGATAAACCGCAGCTGCATGTCCTGGGCTGGGCAGTAGGGGTATGTGCTCCCCCTCCCGCCTGATATGTGGCTGGGTCTGCTGGAAATAAACCAGCCTGGGTCATAGTGTCCATGAACCGCATCATACGGCCCATGACCTCCTGAAAGCCCAGCGCTGTCATGAAATCCATCGGGGCAGGATCTGCTATGGGAACCTTGCCCTGCTCCTCAACAATAGGGTCCTTTGCTGGTGGTGCAACTGGGAAGCTCTAGGACGCCCCCGTCCCCTACCTCGGGCGGTGCCCTCCCTCGGCCTCTGCCTCAGCCTTTAGCAACAGGGGTGCAACCCCTCCCGGGTCTGGAATAGAAGAGTGAGATTTAATATACTATCAACTGCACGACAGAAGATGAATAAAGAGAGATTTCCTAACACCTTATAGCCTCCTGAAGATAAATACAAATATCTCCGTACCAATCCGCAAGACTCTATTAGGTTTGCCCGTTACTTGTGAGACCTACGTGAACCTAGAGCTCTGATACTATATTGTCACGACCCAAATCCTAATCTAGACCGCGATGGCGCCTAACGCCGATGTTATGCAAGCCAACACAGTTAGTCTAGTGAGTTCCATTTAATTTTATAAAACTTTATTAACAATACTCGAGTTTTTGTCACAAGCATGAGAAAATAACAAATATCAAAGGCAAATTTAATTGCAATGATTAAGAAGTTAAGTTTAAATAGTTACATTTTCAAAAGAATAGTCGACCAATGAGTGTGCCAGGAACTAGTGTCATAAGTATACAGGCATCTAGTAGAAGGAATCAAAAGAATACGTCTATCCTACTGTCAAGAGAAGCAGCTCATCATGAAATCTCTGATCTCGTGAAGTTAAGAACGTGCTCCGGACTGATAACCAGATGCACCTACCTCAGAACCTGTACAATTAAGTACAGAAGCATAGCATGAGTACGTAAACATTATGTACCTAGTAAGTATCCAGTATAATCTCGAAGAAATAGTGACGAGAGGTTGAGTCGACACTTACTAGGGCCAAAACAATTTATTTAAATATAAGGCGAAGCATGAATATCAAAGATGAATAACAATAAAGGCAAGAAATGGCAAGTCTTTCCACAAGTACATTTATATGTAAATTCCTATCAAATAGGCTACTAATTTATTCTCCAGGGCCTTTTAACGGTTTAACACTCATAGGAAAATACCAAGCAAATAACACGAGGACGTACGGCCCGATCCAACAAAAAAATAAATGTGCACTGCCGAAGGGTCGAACCGCGAACAATAGATGCATCTATTAACCTGCCGAGGCGAACGACCCGCTCCCATGAGAGTAGTGGAAGAAATCACCCCGCTCGCGGAATATAATTGCGAAGCGGTTTCACAGAAACATAATACATTCTCCTCAATCCATTTTTCAAATTAATGATTTACTTGAAACCTTTAAATTCTTAAGATATTAATATAAACTTTCACTCAATGATGATAACGCATGTAAATCAGTTAACAATGTTCACAAGGCATGGTGTAAACCTAAACTACCCGGACATAGTAAGAATAGTCACTATGCACGGACCCTCGTCATCTAGTACGTACGCGGTCCCCCACAATTATTCACGTGGTCAATTATTTCACCTAGGGGGAAGGTTCCCTCTTACGAGGTTAGAAAGGAGACTTACCTCGTATAAATCCTACTTCCCGATTCAAGAATGCGCCTGAATCTCCAAATTCGTCACCCAACAATTCGAAACTAACCAAACATTACATAAATTAATCAATCCATGCTCAAAAGTTCACAAATTTCCTATTTAGATGGTTACCCAACCTAGTTTGCAAGATTCCTAAAGTTCACCTCCGGGCCCACATGATCGGATTTAAGGAAAGTTGTTACCCATAACCTAAGGATCAATAATATATGATTTTTACTAGATACAATAACAAATTTCGTGGTTAAATCTTATTTTTATCAAAACCCTAGGTTTTACTCTAAACCCGTAATTTTCATTAATATTTGTGTGTTAATCTACCCAACAACTAAGTAATAAATTCACATTAAGTAGGAATTATATTACTTCAAGGTGCTAAGTCGAAATCTCTGCTTTGGGAGCTCCTAAATTGCCCAAGGTTGTAATAAATGCCCTCAAATATGCCTGAGTCTGGATTTTAAAACGACCTCACTGCCTCCAGTGCTTTCGCACCTGCGGCGAGTGGACCGCACCTGCGGTCTTGCTTCTGTGGATTAAGGTCCGCATCTGCGTAAAGGGAGGGGCTGGCAGAGATCGCACCTGCGAAGAAGGCCCACACATGCGGCTCCGTTTCTGCGAAGAAAGGACCGCATCTACAGATCGTGGGCACCCTCTCGATGGCCGCATCTGCGAGGCTATGACCGCATATGCGGTCTCACACCTGCGGCTGGACAATCGCAGGTGTGGTCGCACCAGGTCTGGTGCACCAGCAGCTCTTTTAGAGCTTGAACTTGCCTCGCGTGACGTCCAAATGGCATCCGGGGCCCCCCAGGCCCCGTCCAAACATACCAACAAGTTCTAAATCATAAAACGGACTTGCTCGAACCTTCGTAATGCCCGAAAAAACATTAAATCTAGGAATCATACCCAAAAACCAACTAAATTCAACTTATAAACCTTACGTTCTTAAATTCATTTCCAACACGCCGAAACGTACTTATACTACTCGGAACGACACAAAATTTTACGAGCAAGTCATAAATGACACTACAAAACTATTCCCAGTCTCGGAATTCCATTCGGACCTCGATATCACTAAAACACGTTCCACACCTCAATTTTTGAACCTTAAGAATCATATTTCACTATTTGACGCTGAAACGCTCCCAGGTCATCCAAAACCCGTTCCGAACATACGCCCAAGTCCGAAATCATCATACCAACCTATTGGAACCTTCAAATCCCGATTCCGAGGTGGTTTACTAAAAATGTTGACCAAAGTCAAACTTGGCCTTTAAGGCCAACCTTAAGGAACTAAGTGTTCCAATTCCAACCCAAACTCTTCCAAATCCCGAACTAATTATACCCGCAAGTCATAAACCAGCAAAAGCAAGTATAGAAAGTCTTATTTAGGAGCACGGGGTTCTAAAAAGTAAAACGACCGGTCGGGTCCTTACAATTTAATTGCTTATCTTATACTTTCCCTCGGAGGGTAGAATTAGGACAATACCCAAACTGGCTCCTTTAACATTTGAGAAACCATTAGTAAATAAATTCCACGTACCTGGATTAGCTCCAGTGAATATTTGTAATTCCTTTTCTACTTCAGGAACTATTTTTATGCTAAAATCCTCTAAAAATCTGTTAAAACTTGAGATCTTATTGTTGTTCTAGGTTGATACATAATATCATATTCATTGAGTTCTATTTCCCACTTGGCTAATTTTCCTGACTATTCTTGTTTATGCAAAATATTCCTTAAAGGATATGCAGTTACTACCGAAATAGGATGACATTGAAAGTACGATCTCAATTTCCTTGATTCCATAACTAATGCTAAAACAAGTTCTTTATCTAGTCTCAACATCTAATAAAGATTTACTAACATAATAAATTGGAGATTGTTTACTTGTGTCTTCTCGTACTAAAATTGTACTTACAGCTACTTCTGAAACTGCAAGATATGCAAACAGTCTTTCTCCATCCCTTGGTTTATCCAGCAAAGGAGGATTTGATAAGTATGTCTTCAAATCTTTGAGGACTTGTTGGCATTCCTCAGTCCATTCGAACTGATTTTGCTTTTTTAACACTGAAAAGAATTTAAAGCTTTTTTCTAAAGACTTTGAAATGAATCTTCCCAGAGCTGCAATTCTACCTGTCAATCTTTGCACCTCTTTTTTGCTCATGAGTATATCAGGTATTTCTTCAATAGCTTTAATCTGTGCAGGATTTACTTCAATACCTCTATTAGATACGAGAAAGCCTAAAAACTTACCTGAAGCTATGCCAAAAGCACACTTTTCAAGGTTCAATTTCATATTATAGCCGTCGAGGATCTCGAAGGTATTTGAAAGATGTTGAAAATGATCTTCCTCTTGTGTAGATTTGACCAACATATCATCAATATGTACTTCCATTATCTTTCCCAGGTGTTCTTGGAACATTTTGGTCACCAACCTGTGATATGTGGCTCCAGCATTTTTTAAGCCAAAAGGCATGACTTTGTAACAATAAGTCCCCATGTCCGTAATAAATAAAGTTTTTTCTTCGTCTAAAGGATCCATTTTTATTTGATTATAACCAGAATATGCATCTAAAAATCTTAACAGCTCATGACTTGCGGTAGAATCAATCAATTGATCTATATGTGGTAAAGGGAATGAATCCTTCGGACATGCTTTATTTAAATCAGTGTAATCTACACAAACTCTCCGCTTACCGTTCTTTTTTGGAACTACCACAACATTAGCTAATCAATTAGGATATTTTACCTCGCGTATAGAACCGATCTTTAAGAGGTTTTGTACCTCATAATTGATCACTTGATTTTTTAATAATCCTTGCTTCCTCTTCTTTTTCTTGATAGATATGAATGAGGGATCTTCATTTAATTTATGGGTCATCACCTCCGGAGGTATACCTGTCATATTTGAATGCGACCATGCAAAACATTCTGCATTAGCTTTTAAGAATTCAATTAACTTACCTCTCATTTCCGAGCTTAGCCTTGCTCCAATATGAACTTTTCGATCTGGACATTACTTGAATAGTACAACAGCTTCGAGTTCCTCAATCGTTATTTTGATGTTTTCATTCCCCTCTGGTTCTTGAATTACATCCGGTCTGGAATCCACATCGGTCTGTTTTGATACAATTTCAGTTGAAATTTGATTTACCGCATCTTACTCATTTGCACCCGCATCTTATTGACTTGGCTGCATCATGATAACTAGGGATATGTACCTATTATTTACTCTCGTTTCTTAGGTTTTGAGGCAAAATTGCATTAAGATACTCCCGAAATTTGATGCAAGTTGTTTAAATTGCAGGATTTGAGTTGAATCGAAGATATTGACTAAAAATAACTCAAAGAGGAGGAGAACTTGCACTGCCCCAAAACCCAATAGAAGTGTTGAGAGCACTAATATTCCGCTGCAGCGGAATTCCATCCGCTGCCCCGGCTCAAATTTCAGAGAGTCTGTTTTTGAGACCCAACTGAGCCGTTGTCCATGCCAAAATTCCGTTGTAGCGATGTCCTCGCTGTTGCTGCGTTCAAATATCCGCTAGGAGCAAATTCCTAAGATCAAAGACTTGCCAACCTGGGATATTCACAATAGCGTGGTCAACGATATTCTTACGCTGTCGCGCTGTAGAATTTCGCTGGGGGCGGAATAGAGATTCAGAAAGTGCCCAGGTCCAGAAACGATGCAGCGGTTATTATTCCGTTGTATCAAAAGCCAATCTGCTGGAGCGCTTAGATTTTCGCTGGGAGCGAAATCTCCGTAGGGACAATTTTGTCCAGTATTTTCAGCCTAGTGTAAATACAACTTTTTCTCATTTTTAGGGCATCAGACAAGAGAGTGAGCTCATGAATAGTGCTTTTATTCCGTTTTGAGTAATTTTATCTTAGATTCTACCATGCTTCTTAGATTTTATTCTTGTAATCAATATTTATGCGTTTAATTTGATCATCTATCTTAGTTTATTGCATGCGAATGAGTAGCTAGACCCTCAAGCTAGGGTTGTAACCCAACCCTAGTGTGGGTAACTAATAGTTCTTCTATTTTAGGTTGAATTTGTGATTGGGTGTATTACTTTTAGTCTATTTCATGCTTCATTGACTGAATAAGTGGTTGCAAACACTAATTTATGCCTTTTTGACTAGGGTTATTCTTGAGAGATATGACCCAAGTCTAGGTAAATAGGCTAACAAAGTATTGGGGTGAACTCACGAGATTGATAACCCCAATAAAAGGGTAAAAACTAGAGATAGTGATACCCGACTTGAGCCATTTCATTTGATTTGTTGAAACACCTAATTGGGCTTGAGAAAGCCAATTCAGGAAAAGTCACCCAAATTACCGAGAGGTAGTGGGTGAGTAATTTAGTATGAGGTTATGTCATTTGCCCATGATTCACAAGCTTATCCTAGATTTTAGATCTCATTAGTCACTCGCTTAGGAGTAAGTTGCAACCCTAGTGCCTTTAATCATTTGATAAAAATCCACAAAAATATTGTAGTTAGTTAGATAATATTACTTTTTAGACTCAACCTTAGAATAGATACAAAACCAAATTATGTTGAGAAGAGCAATTAAGAACATGAAACACCACTAAATCAAGTAGAAACTCGACTCCCGTTGCATAACTCCATGTGGATATCGATCCCGACCCTGTCGGGTAAAAGCTGCTTCGCCCCTGCCTTGCTACTTAAATAGTGGTATAGGTGGGCGTAGAACACTTTTTGGCGTCGTTGCCGCGGAGTTAAGACGGTGTTGACTATCTATTTGAGTAGTGGTGTATATTTTTTTCTTTCTTTATTTTTGTTAACTTGTGTGTTTCAATCAATACAGGTACTTATGGTTGATCCTCTAGCAAATATTATACCGGGGGAGGAGGTACATGATAACGGGAAGAGGAGTTTCATCAAATTCCTCCACCTCAAAGACGGGGACGACATGCCAATCCCAATGATAATATTCTAGACCCTCCCCCGACTCCTCCAAGAGTTGCTCCTCGGGTGCTTCCGAACGAGGGGTATGCCAGTGAAATTTTTCCACCCAGAATCTGGGCGGGCAACTTTCAAATCACTAATGTCATGTTGACACTTCTGGAGCAACGAGGGTTTTCACGGGAGTTCCCCATCAAAATGCCTACAAGCACTTAAAAGGCTTTGTAGGCACATGTTGGGGAAGCAAGCAAACCAATGTATTGGAGGATGCCTTGAGGCTCAGATTATTTCCTTTCTCTCTATGAGGGAAGGCGCTGGATTGGCTTGAACGACTCCCCAATCATTCTATTTCTACATGGGATTAATTGGCGGATAAGTTCATTGCCAAGTTTTTCTCCCCCGGGCACATGGTGGATTTGAGATACGAGATATTGGCATTCAAGCAAGAGCCAAATGAGCCCTTTCACGAGATTTGGGATCGCTACAGAACTATGGTCAAATAATGCCCGAACAATGACATGACAGAGGCCATGATACAACATACCTTTTGCCGGGGCATTAATACTAGTAATCATTGTGTGGTCAACCAACTCGCTGGGGGAAACTTTATGAAGATATCTTACAATGAGGCATGTGCAATCTTGGATGAAATGGCTGACACTTCGTCAGCATGGCAGAGTCGGGCAAATGTGCCCCAGGGTGATCCAAGTGTGATAAATCTCCACAAAGAGCTACATGATCATGGGCAAGCTATTGCCGAGATTACCACTACGATGAATCAACTTGCTAAGTCGCAACTTCAACAAATACAATGGCCAAAGTTAGTGCATGCTATGGAGGGGGTAAATCTTTTGGTTAACAAGCGATGACCTCGTGGAAATAAAATGCAAAACAACAATGACCAATACGACCAAGGAGTGAGTGGGCACAATCAAGAGGATTCTTTGATGAGAAAAATGAAGATGTAATGTACACCAACAATTTTCAAAGGAAAAGGAACAATCAAGGGAATCAAAACTGGAATAATCAAAGGCAAGGAAATTGAAGCAGCAATAACAACCTAGCAATTGGGGGAACAACAAACAACAATGGGGAGGCAACAACAAAAATTGGAACGGGAACAACAATAGCAATTGGGGTGGAAATGGAAATCGGGGGTCGGGATTTCAAAGGCCCCTGATGTATCAACAACCCGACAATCCACCCCCGTATCAATCACAAGGTCAAAGTTCCTCAAGAAATTACATGGGCCGGATCGAGCATATGTTTAAACAAATGATGGAACGGAATACGGATTCAGATGCTCAAATTGGCTCCCACACTACCTCAATTCGCAATCTTGAGGTCCAAATGGGACAAATTTCACAAGATTTGAACACTCGCCCGAAGGGGGCATTACCTAGTGACACGGTGGTGAACCCTAAGAGTGGGAACAATAACAACAATACCGGAACTGTGATGGTGGTGACCACGAGGAGTGGTCGGGGTGGTGAGGCTAGTTCTTCAAAGCAAAAGAGGGTTGTTGGTGATGATGATGACTTTCAACATGTTGAGGTTCCTATTGAGGTTGAAGATGTGGTTGAAGAGACGATGAATAATGAAGTGAGTATTGACATAAATAATAATGAGGAGGAAACACAAAATGACATAAACCCGCCTAGGGAACACGTAGTTGACATAGCCGCCGGTTGTGCCAAAAGTCAAGACCACATTGCCTAGACCTCCTCCTCTCTATCCTCAAAGATTGGCTAAGAAAAAGACGAAGAATCAATTCAAGAAGTTCATATATATGAGGAAGAGTTTGTCCATCAACGTACCATTAGTTGAGGCACTTGAACAAATGCCCGGGTATGTCAAGTTTATGAAAGACTTGGTCACAAAGAAGAGATCCATGGAGTGCGAGACAATAAAGATGACCCACCAAGTGAGTGAAATTGTGCACTCAATGGCACCCAAACTAGAGGATCCCGGAGCTTTAACTATCCCTTGCACTATTGGTAGTGCGGATTTTTCCAAGGCATTGTGTGACTTAGGTGCTAGTATCAATTTAATGCCTTATTCTTTCTTTAAAACCTTGGGGACTGGACAACCTAGAGCAACTTCCATGCGACTTCAAATGGCGGATCGAACTATGAAGCGACCCTTGGGAATCATTGATGATGTTTTGGTGCGGGTCGACAAATTCATCTTGCCCGCGGATTTTGTGATATTGGATTGTGAGGTCGATCATGAAGTGCCAATTAGTTTGGGAAGACCTTTCCTTGCAACGGGGAAGGCCTTGGTTGATGTGGAGGCCGGTGAGCTCACCTTCCGGGTGGGTGATGAAAAGGTCATTTTCCACGTTTGCAAATCAATGCGGCAACCCAATAGCACAGAGGTGTGTTCTTTTGTGGAACTTGTCACTGAGGTCATAATTGATGAAACAATCTCAATGATAAATGTTGAAGATCCCGTGGAAGCACTTTTATTGAATCATATGTTGTGGTGGATGGCTTGATCGAGTGTACCAATGCATTGCAAGGCATGGGTTCTTATTCTTATGGACCTCGCAAGCTATCTTTGGATTTGGAAAATTGGAAAACTCCTCCGACAAAGCCCTCAATAGAGGAGACACCTACCTTGGAGTTGAAGCCCCTTCCACCACACCTCAGGTATGAATTTTTGGGTCCTTCTCGTACTTTACCTATTATACTTTCTTTTTGCCTAACCCAATTGCAGGTAGATTCTACACTCAAATTGCTCTAAAGGATAAAGAAGGCCATAGGTTGGACTCTAGCTGATATTCAGGGCATAAGCCCCGCCTTTTGCATGCAAAAAATTATTCTTGAAGATGATGCAAAACTGTCCGTGGAACATTAATGGAGGTTGAACGAGGCAATGCAAGAGGTGGTAAAAAAGGATATAATCAAATGGCTTGATACTGGGGTTATTTATCCAATCTCTGATAGTTCTTGGACTTCACCAGTGCAGTGTGTTCCTAAAAAGGGTGGCATGAAAGTGGTGCAGAATGAAAATAATGAGCTTATTCCCACTTGGACCGTGACTGGTTGGAGGGTTTGTATGGATTACCGCAAATTGAACAAGGTGACCTGAAATGATCACTTCCCTTTTCTATTCTTGGACCAGATGCTTGATAGACTTGCTGGAAGAGCTTGCTATTTTTTCTTGGACGGGTATACGTGCTATAACCAAATTTTGATAGCCCCAGAAGATCAGGAAAAGACAACCTTCACCTGTCCCTACGAGACATTTGATTTTTCAAGGATGCCATTTGGTTTGTGCAATGCACCCGCCACATTCCAGCGGTGCATGATGGCAATTTTCACTGGTATGGTAAGATTTTTTGGAGTTCATGGATAACTTCAGCGTGGTCAGGGACTCACTGCTGGGGGTCTTCAATGTATGACCCTGAGAATAGCCCTTTGTTCTGCAATAGGTGCAGCATATTATTTGTTATCTGAAAGGACTGGGCCTGTATCTGAGGAACCAGTATTGTTGTGGCCAAATTCTCAGATGTGGGTTCTGCCCAGTCATATAAAGGAGCCTCTTCCCCTATATGAGCGACTGGGTCTACCACATCATCCCCATGATTGTTCCGGTTATGTGCATCTTCCATGTCGGTTTCAATTTGTTCAATTTGTGGTTGATGTTTGCTTTTTCGGTTGGTCCGGTTTATGGCCCTGAAAACTTGCTCGGGGTATGATAAGGTTTTAATTACTTCACCAGTCCTCGATGAGTTTCTAGGCATGCACCTGCAACACGTTAGCAAACGTTAAACTTTCAATGTGAAAACGAAAATTTGAAGACAATTGACTATATTTCAGAATTTTGTATTTCTTCCAACTCAATTGATAATACCGTTAACTCCCCGACAACGGTGCCAAAATTTGATCACGCTCAACTATGTTTAATAAAAGACTAAACGGGCGTTGCAAATATAATCCGGGGTATTACGCCCAGAGTCGATCCCACAGGGAATTTATATATCAATCAAGTCTTTAGAATACGCAACTTTTACTCAATANGGGTTCTACCAAAACCCTAGATTAAAGAAGTTAGCTAGACATGTTCATAAGAATCAAACCCAAAATAAATTGCATAATTGAACTACAAAGTAATGAATAAAAGATGTAAAATCAATGTTTTTTTCACTTCAATGGTTTTCTCTCTTTGAATCCTTCAAATCCTCCTTCAAGTTGTGGTTTTGGGGTCTATATATATGTTTAGGACGAACCCTAAACGTGCTCGGAATTGACCGAACTAGGGACCCCGGGCGTTTGGGCTCAAACGCCCCCTTAAGGACAGGGCAGGCCTGACGTTTGGGCTCTAACGCCCCCCTAGTGCCAGGGGCTGCCTGGCTTTAGGGGCCAAACTCCCCCTAACACCGGGGGCTGCCTGGATTTAGGGGCCAAACGCCCGGCTATCGCCCGGGTGTTTCCTCTTCGACCCTTAAGCGTATTTTTGACATATTTGCATCCCTTGAGCTCCGTTTCCATCTCCACTTCACCTACACATGAAATAAACTCCATTAAGCACATAAAAAGTGTGTTTTTATCATTAACGCACACAAAATGTAAGGCATATAACATATTAAACCATGGATTCTAGCCTCGCATCAATACCCCACAGTTAAACATTAACTCGTCCTCGAGCAATCACACTACACTCATGTACCCAACTTATTAAGAAAATCTCTTAACACGTTATACCAAGAATATTTAAAACAGTTCAAGCACAAAGGTGTGACATCCTCGCCTCAATAATCGACTCACAAATACCATGCTTTATTCACAATTCACTATATACTCTAACATAGAAGTCAACAACATTACCTTTCCTTCATGAATCATGTTCCCTCACCAAA
>ML362928.1:0-23832 GCA_005239505.1 Nicotiana paniculata | reverse complement strand
ATGCGCATAAAATGTAAGGTATATCACATGTTAAACTATGCAATTTAGTCTCGCATCATCCACATACACCTGAACAATGAGAAACTTCCTTCCCTGTTTCTTCAGGAACAGTGTGTTCTCAATCTTTCCTCGAGTGAACCCATTGTCCAGCAGAAACTTTGATAGTCTCTCGTACCAAGCTCTAGAATCTTGCTTCAAGCCATAGAGAGCTTTGTCTAACTTGAACACATGCTCAGGGTGTATATGACTTTCAAAGCCTGGAGGTTGCTTAACATATACTTCTTCTTTGAGGAAACGATTCAAAAAGGCACTGTTCACATCCATTTGAAACAAGGTAAATTCCATATGAGATGCAAAAGCAATAAGAATACGGATGGCTTCCATGCGAGCAACAGGAGCAAATGTCTCATCATAATCAATCCCTTCTTCCTGATTGTATACTTGAACAACAAGCCTTGCTTTGTTCCTTGTGGTGTTTCCATTTTCATCCAGCTTATTCCTGAACACCCACCTGGTTCCTATGATGGTTCTATCTGAGGGTCGAGGTACCAGGTGCCAAACCTTGTTTCTCTCAAACTGGTGCAGCTCCTCTTGCATAGCAACGATCCAATCTGCATCCTTCAGAGCTTCCTTGATATTTTTTGGTTCTATTTCGGATAGGAAGGTTGAAAAGGCTAGGGAGTTTCTGGTTTTGGATGTAGTTTGAACTCCTGAATCAAGGGGAGTGATTATGTTATCAAGGGAGTGAGAGATTTTGTGTTTCCAATTTGCGGCTTGGATTTGGTTAGTGGAGGAACTTGGTACATCAGAAAGATTTCCTTGCATTCCTTGTTCTGCAACCTGTGGAGTACCTTGTACGGCATCTCCAACTCTTTCTTCAGCTTCAATAGTAGTAATTGGGGTACCAGGTTCCTCATGTGTATTTGAGGAAGTGGTTGCACTGCCTTCATTTATTTCCCTCATCTGACTCATCATGTCAGCTTTGCCATTTAAGACATCCGATATTTCTCCAGGAACCAAAAGTGGTTCATTGTCTTGATCATCAATATTTCTATCATTGCTTTGGGACGGTGTCTCATTGAATAACACGTGAACGCTCTCTTCTACACATTGGGTTCTCTTGTTGTACACTTTGTAGTCTTTGCTTTGAGAGGAGTATCCCAAAAAGATTCCTTCATCACTTTTTTGCATCAAATTTTCCAAGTTGATCCTTCCCATTATTCAGGACATAACATTTGCATCCAAATGCTCAAAGATGAGTTATCTTTGGCTTTCTTCCATTGAGCAGCTCATAGGGGGTTTTTCTTAGGAGGGACCTGATCATGCACCTGTTCATCAAATAGCACGCAGTGTTGATTGCCTCAGCCCAGAAATTTTTGCAATCCCACTGTCAATAAGCATTGTTCGTGCCATGTCTTCCAGAGTTCTGTTTTTCCTCTCGACCACACCATTTTTCTGAGGAGTCCTTGGAGCTGAGAAATTGTGAGTGATTCCATTCTCATTGTAAAAATCATCAAATTTTGCATTATCAAATTTTGTCCCATGGTCGGATCTGATGCAAGCTACTTTCAACTCCATCTTCAATTGGATTTTCTTGACAAATGCCACAAATACTTCAAAGGTTTCATCTTTTGCTCTAAGAATAGTGTCCAAGTGAATCTTGAGTAGTCATCCACAATCACGAAAATGTACTTCTTTCCACCCCTGCTTGGAATCCTCATTGGACCGCACAGATCCATGTGAAGCAGTTCAAGAGGTTTTGATGCGCTAACATCCTTCTTTGGCTTCAAAGATGATTTCACATGTTTTCCTCTGGCACATGCATCACATACTCTCTGTTCCTTGAACTTTGAGTTAGGCAGACCGCGAACCAGGTCCTTCTGTATTAGTTTATTCAACAAAGAGAAGCTTGCATGACCCAGTCTTCTATGCCACAATTCTGCATCATCATCAACTGCCTTTAAGCAGTTTACCTCACCAGCTTCTAACGATTCAAGGTCAGCAACATAGATGTTCTTGTGTCGCTTGTCTGTCAACACTACTTCATCAGTTACTAGGCTAGTAACTGTACATACTTTAGATAAGAATTTAAATTTGTTTCCTATATCTCAGATTTGTGAAACACTCAATAGACTATACTTCAAACCGTCTACATTGTACACATTCTCAATTGAGCTCTCAAGAGATCTTCCAACCCTTCCAACACCGATAATGTACCCCCTTTTTCCATTGCCAAATGATACATCTCCTCCTTGCAGGGCTTTTAGTGAGAGAAAAACCATGGTGTTCCCAGTTATGTGCTTTGAGCATCCACTGTCCATGATCTATTGCAGTCCTGTTTCTCTCACTGGTCCCTGCACATAAAAATTAAGGGTTAGATTTAGGAACCCAAACAAGTTTTGGTCCCTTGTAGTTAGGAAAAAGGATGAATAAGAGCTCTTCTAGTCCAAGCAGGCAAGAATCTATTTTTCTTCGAGGGACCTGGTCCCCCTAGTGGAGTCACTTTGTCAGCAAACACTTTGTTTTTCTGAAAAGATTGAGCTCTGGCAGGGCAAATTTCTTTAAAGTGCCCATTGTTCTCACAGTGGGTACAAAGCTAGTTGTCTGGGACAGTGACATACTTGCTGTGAGGGTTGTAAGGAATTTTCTCCTTTTGGAACCCGATCCCTTGACTGTTTCCACTGTTGTTCAAGTACATGGCAGTGACAGCATCTGTGGACCAGGTCCATTTTAGTGATTTATAAAGATCCATTTTTAGTTTAACCATTTCAGCTTGAAGTTGCCTGTTTTTCTCAAGTTCATAGCACAGGCTTGTTTTGACATCAGTTAGTTCCTTTTCAAGATTAATGTATATCTCACTGGATACCTCCTTCCCTTTATCTATGCTCACTTTCCTATGTTCTAATTGGAGTTCCTCAATTTTTTCCTCTAGGTCAGTGATCACTACCAAAAGATCGTCTCTTTCTTGTTCAACAACATTGATTTTCTCAGCTAAAGTATTCTTCTCAGTGCTCAGGTTCTCCATTGTTTCCTTCAGGTCTACTACCATTATAGTTAGATCATCTCTCTCATCTTCTGCACTATTTGTCTTTTCACCTAGTGCTTCCTTTTCTTTCTCAAAATTGCTTATGGTCTCTTTTAGGTCCACAACAACAACCATCAAATCATCTCTCTCATTTTCTACACTGTTTAGTCTACAGGTTAGAGATTCTATTTCTTTCTCAAGCTCACTTATGGTTTCTTTTAAATCTACCACACAAACAACTAGATCATCTCTAGACTGTTCAGTTTCTCCTAGCTCTATGGTCAAAGAATCTTTATCATTAACTACGCTGTAGTAAGCATCAATAAGAACATTTGCTAATGACATTAAATTTTTTAAGGAGTAGGATTTCAGATTTCTCTGAACATCCCTGAAATTTACGTCATCATTTTCACCCTCTTCATCATCATCGGACTGAGCCATTAACGCGAACAGTGAATCATACTCCTTCGCCTCGTTCTCTACTGCCATCATAGAATTGTTACCTTCTTCTAGTTCCTCTTCTGATTCACTAGAGGAATCTCCCCAGGTAGCAAGAGCTTGCTTCACAACATTATCAGCAACACTCTTCCGACTGAATCATTTGTCGGGAACCTGGTTCCTCTTAGTTGTCTTGTCAGTGTTGTGCTTGTAGGGCTCCTGCTTTAGCAGTGGACAATCTTTGATGAAGTGTCCAGGTTTTCCACACTTGTGGCAGAGATCATAGTTCCTTGATTTGCTTGAACTACCTCTTCTTGGTATACCCCCATTTCTTCGAACCATATTTTGAAATCTCTTAGTAAGATAGGCCAAGTCACCATCTTCTTCACTTGAGTCATTTTCTTCAGATTTTAGAACCAGGTTCTTTTCCCTTTTTGGTTCTCTTCTCTCACTGTCCTTTTTCTTCTTCAACTCATATGTCTTTAGATTCCCAACCAACTCATCCATTGTTAGAGTTTGTAAGTCTTTTTCTTCAGTAATAACATTCACTTTGCTTTCCCAGGAACCAGGTAAGACACTCAGAATCTTCTGAACCAACTTGTTTCTGGGAGTTATTTCACCTAGAGAGTGAAGCTCATTTATGATGGATGTGAATCTGGTATGCATGTCTTGTATAGACTCATAATCCTTCATTCGGAGCAACTCGTACTCAGTTGTGAGCATGTCAATCTTGGACTGCTTGACCCGAGTTGTTCCTTCGTGAGCAGTTTACAAAGCCTCCCATATCTCCTTTGCTGATTGGCAGGCTAAGATTCTGTTTTACTCATCAGGTCCTATACCGCATACCAAGATTTTCTTGGCATGAAAGTTCTTCTCCACAGCCTTCCTATCAACTTCACTGTATTCTTTCCTTGTTTTAGGCACCAATAGCCCATCTTCTCCAACCTTCTTCATAGGAACGTGTGGCCTGTCACAAATGACATCCCACAGTTCGGAATCTTCAGCCATTATAAAGTCGTGCATACGAGTTTTCCACCACCCGTAATATTGACCATTGAATCTAGGAGGTCGATATGTTGATTGTCCTTCTTCAAAGTTTGGTGGAGCAGCCATTAGATATCCTTTCTAGGTGTTAACCTTTTAGAAAGAACCAACTCTGATACCAATTGATAGTTTCTAGGACTCCACAAACTGTAGAAAGACCTGGTCCTTTACCAGTTCCCTCAGAGTTATCGATAGAGACAGTAAGTAAAAGAGGCACAAGATTTTTACGTGAAAAAATTCCAACTTAAGGGGACAAAACCACGACCTACACTGGTAGGATTTCAACTTCACTAACTTGTAATCTCAACTATTACAAGTCACTTTGTAATGACTCTCCTACAAAGACTTTGACACACTAACTTGTAATACATTTATTACAAGCCACTTTGTTACTCACTAGTGACAAAGACTTTAACTTATGACTACACTTTTCACAACACAAATACTGATGGTTTATGGTTTTAGGATTCCTAATACAAGGCTTCTAAGAAAGCAAGATAGAATATAATAGAAATCAAAACACAAGATTACAACTCAACTAAGGATACCTAAAGACACGTAGTGAAACTGGTCCGTCTTAGTGGAGTTGTCTTCTTGTTCTTGACACACTTGAGTCTTCAATGCAAGAGCAACTCTTCAACGCTTGAGAGAATGTTAGTAAATGCTCAAGTGAATATGTTGTTTGTCTTCAAACAAGATATTATATCCCTAAGGACATCCCAAAAGGATGCCCATGCTTAGTTGGTACAATCTTCAACTAATGGGAAGTGACTGCTGCACTGTTACTGCACCGTAGCGTGTACAGTTGCAGGCAGTCACTTTTCTGTCACAGCTTTCCATCTGTAGAGTTGACCTGTACTTCCGTCAGTGAAAATGTTAAGGGATCAGGTCCCTAATCTGTTCCCTGTGAGTTCAGATGTACACGGCCCAAATTTTTTGAGTTCATGCTGACTGATTGTACTGGTTACGCATCAGGTCCTTTATCTGGTTCTTTACATAAAAGTTTGTTAGATCATCAAAACACAATACTAACCCATCAGAGTATGAATCAATATACTAATATATATATATAAAGCTGGTTTGCGAAGAGAACATACGACTTCTAGTGATAAAGCTGGTGGAGTGCATTGTCCTCTTAAGGCTTCTCCTTACATCAGAGCTTTAACAAGGTTTGACTATATATCAGCAAGATATTTGCAAGGACTATAAAGACACGGGATATTGTGGATACCGGGACGCTTGCAAATTTGTGCATGACCGCGGAGATCATAAATCTGGGTGGCAGCTTCAAAAAGAATGGGAGATAGCTGAGATACTGTTGAGATATATTGAGATAGTTGAAAGATGTGTTGATATTATTGAGATTATATATGAGTAAATGATTGAAAGGCTTTGTATGTATAGGTTCGTTTTTTTCGCCTTGCTTTTCCCTCTTTCTGTTATTCTCAGTTGCATCACTATGTAAAATTACGTTACCAAGCTGGTGAATTTTGGTTTAGCTTGGCTGCAGCGCATGTTTTGTGTGTGTGTGTGTAAAACTGCAATAATTGTAATTTGTGTAACTGACTTGTCGTTGGTCTGATTTATGACTCTTATTAATTCTTCGTTAAACACACAAAATAAGTCACTAATTACTTGACCAAAATAAATACAATTAAGCATGAAATGCAAAGACATCGAAAATGTCTTCAAACCATTTTATCAAAGCTATTGGGAATCGGTAAAGAGATAAACATCAAAATACAACTCGTTCAAATTTAAACCTTTGATCTTGCAGTTAACTCAACAATCAGCTCGTTCAATGCTTGCCATGATGATCCCCCTTCTTTGATTGAATTAATAGCTGCTTCACCAATCTCCTTCACTTCCTTCCTTGCCTCTTTACCTTTCTCTCCTTCCATCAACTCCCATTTCACGAAGCCTCTCACTGAACCATCACAAGTCTCGACCCTTAGCCCAATCTTGGTTTCCTCCACTACCATCCTTGCATTTAGGTGTTGCTCCGCCATCATAGGCACCTTTGCACATATGCTTTCGATCACCGAGTTCCAACCACAGTGGCTTAGAAAACCTTGAACGCTCCCGTGACTTAGGATTTCTCTTTGATCCACCCACTCTCTCATCACCAATCCCCTGTCTTTCACTCTGTTCTCAAACTCATCATTGGGTTCACTTATAGCGCTTCTCCTGACTACCCACAAGAAGTTAACTTCAGATTTCTCCAACCCAGTTTTGATTTCCTTGAATTGTTCAGGAGATAGTTCAGCTTGTGACCCAAATGCAACATACAAAACTGATTTCCCCTGTTCTAACATTTCATCAAGCCATTTGATGTATGAAGGCTTCTCCTGTTGTTGTTTTGATGGTTCGACCGCTGCACAAAATGGTCCGACGCAAACTGTTCTAGGACTAGATGTACGGTTACAGTAGTCCACATAAATAGATTCAAGCTCGTAAAAGCTGTTCACAATTAGACCATAGCTTTTAGAGGTTGCTATGATTGCCTCCGTAGTGAACTCGAAAAGGGGACTCTTTGATTCACACACTCTTCGGTGTGAGTCAAAGTCATTTCTAGTGAGCTTAATCCAGGGGAAATCAGGGACTGCAAAAGGCTCATCATCGGACAATTCTGTCCGAAGAAGTCCACTGGAGGAACGAGACACTGACATGGAAAAAGTGCTAATTCCATAATAAGCGAGTCTTGGTATATCAAATTTGTTTGCAGACTCTAAAGTCCAGCCGAGGAATCCATCAGTGACATGAAAGTAACTGGCAAAAGAGATTCTAAGGCTTGTTCAAAATAGGGTTTCATGAATTTGGTGGAGCTAGCAAAGGTAGCAAAAAGTGATATGGAGGGGAAGTTTATCAGTACTCTCCCCACCTGGGGGAATTCCTTGTATATTTTCAGGAAAAGGGATGTCGATGATATTGATGTTTGTGTCGGAAAGGGCGATTTGCAGGAGTAGTGAAGATGGTGATTGAAATTTTGCCAAGGAGTAGAAGGCGAGCTAGATCGAAGATAGGAATAGTATGGCCTTTGGACACGAAAGGGAACAGAACAACATGAACAGTAGAATGAGGAGGAGAAGCCATTTCACTTACACTCTTCGATCTGCTAAGGTCAATCTACTATTGCCATATCTGGAATTGTCTGTATAAGATACATGATGGGATCGTTGTGATTGCTTAGGATGATTTGTACAAACAATTGTTATTAATTATAACTTTTGTTTTGCATACTCCTTGACAAATAATAAATAAAATATATAATTCACTACGATACTCATATTAATTGATGAGTAGTTTTAATGAATTTGAAAAATAATTAGGAATGATTAATTAATGCTAAGAGTAAAAAAAAAAAAATTATTTTTCTCTTGATATGCAGAAAAGACAAGTAAAATATTTATTTTAGAATGCTTAGACAACTAAAGGAGGGAGTAAACCGAAAAAGATTATCACTCCACATTCTTGTACAGAGGCTCACACGGAGGACTGATGTTGCAATCGGTTAGGATAGCTTCCCTATATTGTAATCTTTGGAGGTGAGGCAATCTCTTATACAACACCCCTAGATATTATCACGATCTCAATTTTTCCTCTGTGGGATATCGTGATGGCGCCTAGTCTTTACGATTAGGTAAGCCTAACACTTAATTAAATGATAGCAATTAACCAACAAGACTATTAAGCAGAAACCAAATAATCTTAATGAAGCCAACATTTTCAATATAATATAATATCCTAGAACCGGTAGTACAAATCATAAGTTCTACTGAATTTGCTTGAAAATCCCTAAATACAACTATTTCAGAAGAGAAATAAACAGTACAAGATGAAGTTTCAGAAGGTGACTCCAAGGCCTGCGAACACGACGACAGGTTTACCTTGAGTCTTCACAGCAATATTCGATCAACTAGCTAATAATCAACAACATCCGAGGCACATAGATCTCCATAAGAATGTGAAAAGCGTAGCATGAGTACACCACAGCAGTGCCCAGTAAGTATCAAGACTAACCTCGGTGGAGTAGTGACGAGGAACAATCAAGACACCCACTGGACTAAACAACCTGAACACGTATAAATGTAGAACTAACAGAGAACAATATCAATATAAAGCTAGGCATAATGACAACAATAATACAATAATTGTAATAGGAACTAAAAGCAACAGTTAGCAACGAGACACACCAGGCAATAACACTGTAAAGTAAGCTGAACACAGTTCAAACCCGGGTGAAACCAAAATAAGGAAAACAAGTAACAACTCAATAAGAACAGCCGCTTTCACACCAGGTTATCCAAGAATTTCCACGAGGTACCAAATCACAAAATCACAAAATCACAAATTACGGGTCCCAATTCGTGAACCCTAATCACTTGGCATCTTGTGCTCACAATGCAATTCATAACAATACAGACTACTTATATGCCAAGAGAGTGATAATATCTAATATCCACATGGACCACTCACGTGCCAACAATAGTAATGACTCTTGACTGCACAAACAACTCATGTGCCAACTGGACAATTCTCACACAGAAGGCAAGTACATGGGAGTACATGTAAATGGTCAATAACATAAGGGTTCATCTTCTTAAACCAATATAGGTGATTTATTTATGTGTATGCTTGTGAAAGTGT
This sequence comes from Nicotiana paniculata, assembly GCA_005239505.1. NCBI lineage: Eukaryota > Viridiplantae > Streptophyta > Magnoliopsida > Solanales > Solanaceae > Nicotiana > Nicotiana paniculata. The sequence goes on along the minus strand of ML362928.1, from coordinate 14,678 downwards.
TCTACCACAATTCAAGTCAACAAGTAAGAGTAGGGATAATGAATAAGAAATGATCACCACAAAATGTATATGGTATAACTCACACAAGGTAGGCACACCACTACACAAATAACAATGCCCGTAGGCCTTCACAAATCATCAATCATTCCCGAACATAGCCAACCTTGTCTCTCCACGTGCGTAATAACAAAGTAAATGCCCGCCTTGTCTCACCGCACGCGCACAATAATATTCTCACCTTGTCTCGCCACATATGCAAACCCACATATATAGCCCGCCTTGTCACGCCGCATATGCACATATCAAAAGTAACAATAACACGGACAACTCACGTGCGAACACCTCAACAATCCTCACAATAATACCACGTGTGCCAAAATATAACAACACAATAAAATGTCTTTCACAACTTGTGCCCATATGCCACAACATTTCCTCAAAATAGTTTCAATATCACAATCATGCATAGCCTTCGTCTCAACAATACTGAATACAACAACAACAACAATAACATGAGAATATGATAAGTAAATCAACACAAGAACTTGAGAACACAAAGAAATGGAAGAACGAGCTCACAAAGAAAGATACAACAGGGAATAATGGTCTAAACAAGAATAGCTCAAATAGGGAGAGGTAATGTGTAACTATGATACAAAAAAGTACAATTCGACGATAAGAGAGATAACATGAATTAATGACCCCAAACAACGTCAACAATGAAAGGGATAACAAACTTCAACTAGGGTTGAGCAATTACGGTAGAGATAATAATAATAATAACTTCAATTAGGGTTAAGCAATTACAGAAAAGATAACATGATAATAAAAGAGACAACAACTTCAGTTAAGGCACATAAGAGTTAAATTGACAATAAGGGTAAAACATGAATCAATTAATTCCAAATAAGACACGTAAGGGTAAATTAGTAAATGAAGGGTTTAACATGACAAAAAAACTTCATATCTAATGAACATAAGAATCTAAGATCCCTAAATGGTAAAATTTCCACAATTAAGCCCGAGTACGTACTCATCACCACGCGTACACGACCTTCACATGACACAATTAGCACAAATGACTCAAATCTTAAGGGATAGTTTCCCCACACAAAGTTAGGCAAGATACTTACCTCAAAGAAGCTCGACCGATACTTTAAAATGACCTTCTCGAGTGAAGCAAACCTCCGGATGGCTCAGATCTAGCCAAAATAACTTTAAATTGTAAATAAAACTCATATAAAATAATTCCGGATAATAAAACTTCGATCTTTAATTAAAACTAAAACGTCAACCACCGGGCCCCCACCTTGGAACCCTATAAAATTGACAAAATACGAACACCCATTCCGATATGAGTCCAACCATACCAAAATTATCAATTTCTAATATAGAATCGCCCTTCAAATCCTCATTTTACATTTCAAAAATTTTTACAAACTTTTTCCCAAATTCCCAACTTAATTCACTAATTAAATGATAAAAATAATAATGGATTCATGAAATATAATAAGATTAGGACAAAAAACACTTACCTCAATGAATTGCTTGAAAAACCCACGAAAATCTCCCAAAGCCGAGGTCTCTAGCTCAAAAGATGAGAAAAAGGACAAAACCCTCAATTTTGGAAATTATATTCTGATGCCCAGGTAACATGAATCGCGATCGCAAAAATCAACATGCGATCGCAAAGAAGAAAATTACCAGCTGCCAAGAATGCATTACGCGATCGCGAATAAGGTGATGCTAACGCGAGTCAACACTGCCTCAACATACGCGATCACGAAGGTAGACATGCGAACGCGAAGAACAAAGTGGGACTCCCCAGTATGGCCAACTTTACGCGAACGCGAAAGATCAAATGCGAACGCTAATAAGTGGGGATTTTTACTATTTATCAACACCTTTTTGCTTTTGTTTTAGTCCAAAAGCATTTAATTGTGTTCTCAAAAACTGATGAAATATGCTTAATTGCAGGAATAGTTGAAAATGAGCCCCCAAGATGAAATCCAACTCAATAAAGAGTGATCTGAACTCAAGGAAAAAAACAGCCAAAAAAATCTTAGAAGTGCGGACCGCAAATTATCATATGCGGCTGCAGATTGTGATGAAACTCCAATTAGAGACAAGTGTAAAGTGCGGTCCGCACATGGCATGTGCGGACACAGAAACTAGGCAAGAGAAGAAGTTCAGAGAACCTGCATCTCAAGTTCAACAGAAGTGCGAATCACACAAGGCGGGTGGAACAACAACCAAGGAAATTGGGGGTCGGGTTTTCAAAGGCCCCCGATGTACCAACAACCGAGCAACCCACGTCCTTATCCTTCTCATGGTCCTAGTTCCTCCAATAATGAAATATGTCGTATTGAGAAAATGTTCAAGCAAATGATGGAGAAGAATGCCGATTTCGATGCCCAACGTGCTTCACAGAACACATCAATCTGTAACTTAGAAGTACAAATGGGTCAAATCTCTCAAGCTTTAAATTCTTATCCTAAGGGGGCACTACCAAGTGATACGGTGGTGAAACCTAAGGGTGGGAACACTAGGGGGCATGCCATGGCCGTTACTACAAGAAGTGAAGAGGCGGGAATGCACCTACCTCAAGTCAAAGGCAACATGTGGATGATGAGCAAGTGGTAGAAGAAGAGGAGATCCCGAACATTGTTGTGCAAGAAAATGATGAAGTGAAGATTGATATTGATTACGCGGTGGAAGAGACTTAATAGGATGTGAACCCATCTAGGGATCATGTGATTGACATACCAAAACTGGTAGTGAAAAAAGCTAAGGCACCATTGCCTAAGCCATCTCCTCCCTATCCTCAAAGGCTTGCCAAGAAATATGGAGAGAATCAATTCACAAAGTTCATTGATATGATGAAGAGTCTATATATAAATGTGCCATTAGTTGAAGCTTTGGAGAAAATGCCCGGCTATGCAAAATTTATGAAGGACTTGGTGACAAAGAAGAGATCGATGAATTTTGAAACTATTAAAGTCACTCACCAAGTGAGTGCAAATTGTACATTTGATGGATCTAAAGTTGGAAGATCCCGGTACTTTTACAATTCCTTGTAGCATTGGAAGTGCCGAGTTTGCAAAATCTCTTTGTGGCCTTGCGATGAGTATCAATTTGATTCCCTATTCAGCTTTCAAGACACTGGGAATTGAGAAACCAAGACCCACATCTATGAGATTACAAATGGTCGATTGTACAATGAAAGACCGTTGGGGGTAATTGAGGATGTATTGGTTCGAGTTGACAAGTTCATTCTCCTAGTGGATTTTGTTATTCTTTATTGTGAAGTGGACTATGAGGTGCCAATTATTCTTGGTAGACCTTTCCTTGCTACCGGAAAGGCTCTTGTTGATGTGGAAGCCGGTGAACTCACTTTCTGGTTGGGTGATGAAAAGGTGGTGTTCCACGTGTGCAATTCTATGAGGCAACCAAATAGCAATGAAGTGTGTTAGTTCGTGGACTTGGTGGCCGATGTGATTATTGATGATACAAGTTCCACGATTAATGTGGGTGATATGTTGGAGGCTGTTTTGCTCAATGTTGATGATGATGAAATGGATGGCTTCATGGAATGTGTTAATTCTTTGCAACGGATGGGGTCATATAATTACGTACCTTAGAAAATTTTCTTGGATCTTGAGAATAGGAAAACTCCTCCTACAAAGACTTCAATTGAAGAGCCTCTTATATTGTAGTTGAAGCCATTACCTCAATATCTCACGTATGAATTCCTTGGCGCTTTCTTTACTTTACTGGTTATTCTTTCCTTTTATTTGACTAATGTACAAGTTGACTCTACATTGGTGGTGCTCCACAAGAGGAAGAAAGCTATTGGGTGGAATTTGGTGGACATTCGAGGAATAAGCCCCGCATTTTGCATGCACAAGATTAATTTGGAGGAAGATGCCAAATCCTCCATTAAACATCAAAGGAGACTCAATGAAGTCATGCAAGAGTGGTAAAAAAAGAGGTCATAAAGTGGTAAGATGCCGGGGTTGTCTACCCCATTTCTAACAGTTCATGGACTTCTCCGGCGCAATGTTGTCCGAAGAAGGGGGCATAACTGTGGTCACCAATGATAAGAACGAGTTGATTCCAACAAGAACGGTGACAAGATGGATAGTGTGTATGGACTATCGAAAGATAAACAAAGTCACAAGTAAATACCATTTACCACTACCCTTTCTTGACCAAATGCTTGATAGGTTAGCCGGCCGAGCATTCTATTGCTTTCTATATGGATATTTGGGATACAATCAAATCCTTATTGCCCTAGAAAATTAAGAGAAAACAACTTTCACTTGTCCCTATGGCACTTTCGCTTTCAAGCGGATGCCGTTTGGCTTATGCAATGCACCGACAACTTTTCAACAATGTATGGTGGAGAAATTTACGGATATGGTAGAGGACTACCTTGAAGTATTCATGGATGACTTTTCGGTAGTCGGGATTCCTTTGATCATTTCTTGGAAAATTCGGATAAGGTATTGACAAGGTGTGAAGAAACGAACTTGGTATTGAATTGGGAGAAATGCCATTTCATGGTCGAGGAGGGTATTTTCCTTTCCATAATATTTCAAAGAAGGGAATAGAGGTTGACAAAGAAAAAATAGAGGTGATTTCTAAACTTCCACCTCCAACATTCATGAAGGGCGTGTGAAGTTTCTTGGGTCATGCGGGGTTCTACAGGCGTTTCATAAATGATTTTTCCAAAGTGGTGAATCCTTTGGGAAAGCTTTTGGAGAAAGATGCTAAATTTCAGTTCAATGATGATTGCATGAAGAGAATTTGAATTGCTCAGGTTCAAGTTGACAACTACTCCCATTATCACTGCTCCTAATTAGAGCATTCCTTTTGAGCTCATATGTGGTGATATAGCGGTTGGAGTAGTTTTGGGGCAACGTATCAACAAGATATTTAATCCGGTCTGCTATGCTAGTAAGATCATGAATGATGCCCAAGTGAATTACACCACTATAGAAAAATAGCTCCTTTCCACTGTGTCTGCTATTGAGAAGTTTCGCCCGTACTTGATGGGTACTAAAGTTATTTTCCACACAGATCATGCGGAACTTCATTACCTTATGATCAAGAAAGATTCAAAAGCCTGGTTGATGAGATGGGTGCTTTTGTTGCAAGATTTTGATATAGACATCCAAGACCAAAAAGGAAGTGAAAACTAAGTGGCGAACCACTTGTCTCATTTGGAGGAGGAGGGGAGGCCACATGATGGCCTTGAAATCAATGACTCCTTCCCCGATGAGAAACTCTTATCCATTTCAATGAAAGAGGTGCCATGGTTGCGGATCTAGCAAACTTTCTTGTAAGTGGTATCATCCCGGATGAGTTCTCTTCAAACCAAAGGAAGAAGATCAAACGATTGTCAAGACTATCACTGGGATGAACCTTACCATTTCTGAATTTATATGGATGGTGTGATTAGAATATGTATCCTGTAGGAGGAACAAGTTGAAATTTTTGGGGCTTGTCCTTCTTTGTCGTATGGTGGTCACCATGGTGGATCAAGAACGGCGACCAAAGTGCTAAGTTGAGGTTTTTATTGGCCCACTCTTTACAAGGATACAAGTGATCTAGTCAAGCGTTGTGATGAATGTCAAAGGGCCGGTGGAATCTCAAAGAAACATGAAATGCCCCTCACCACCATTTTGGAGATTGATATTTTCGATGTGTGGGGTATTGACTTCATGGAATCTTTTTTGTGAGTTCTTGTGGAAACATCTACATCTTGTTCGCGGTTGATTATGTGTCAAAATGTTTTGAGACCGTTTCTTCACCCAACAATGAAGAGAGAAGTGTGGTGGCATTTTTGAAGAAGAATATTTTCACAAAGTTTGGTACTCCACGGGCTATCATAAGTGATAGGGGTCGCATTTTTGCAACAAATATTTTGACACCTTACTCACAAACTACGGTGTCACTCATAAAGTCACGACTCCCTATAATCCACAAGAAAGGGGTCAAGTGGAAGTCTCCAACTAGGAGATAAAGATTATTTTGTCCAAAATAGTGAATGGGAATCGGACTGATTGGTCCAAGAAACTTGATGATGCTTTATGGGCTTATAGGACGGCTTACAAACTGCCTATCGGGATTTCTCCATACCGGTTGGTGTTCGGAAAAGCTTGTTATCTTCTGGTGGAACTTAAGCACAAAGCCATGTGGGCTTTAAAGAAGTTGAATCTTGAGTGGGATGTCGCCGCCAACTTAAGGGTGGCACATTTGAACGAGTTGGATGAGTTCCGGTACCATGCATACACAAGTTCGTCCTTATACAAAGACAAGATGAAATACCTTCATGAAAAATGCACCCGAAACAGGGATTTTAAGATGGGCGATCTTGTTTTGTTGTTCAACTCACGATTGAAGTGTTTTCCAAAAAGCTGAAATCCAAATGGAGTGGTTCCTTTGAAATTGTGGGTGTGACACCTTTTGGTGAATTGGACTTGAAGAACAAAAATGATGAGGTATTCCGAGTCAATGGTCATCGGGTGAATCCTTATTTGGGACAAGCTGATGATGGCCATGTGGTGGCACTAATTCATTTGAAGTGATGGTAATCTGCGTCGTGCCGCGATGTTAAATCAGGCGCTTCTTGGGAGGCAACCCATGTTTCTTTTTCTTTTTCTTTTCTTCTTTTTAGATAGGTCTTATTTTGTGCTAAATGGATTTGAAGTGTGTTGCAGGAATGTGTGTGCTTTACAGGACCTGTGCTCAGAAAATTGGCTAAGTATGGAAAAAGTGTGGACCACAAAATTTTGGATGCTACAGTAGAAGGCAAATACGGCCGCACAATTCTTGTGCGGACAACACAACTTGAGATGGAAAAATGCAAACTATCTGACATTTGTTTGTCAGAGAAACAACCAAAGTGCGGCCACACAATGAATTCTGCGGTTCGCACAGCTAAATCTGTGGACCACAGATCATCAAAAGAAAGTGGAACACCAGGTAACAGAGTGCGGACCGCAGGAGGAATTCTGCAGACGCACTCGCCTCTCGATTTCTTAGCCAGACCCAGTGTATAGTAACCCTAAGGCTACTGTTGAAACTTTCCATTCTCTGAGAAATAAAAAAAGAGGCTAAAATTTTGCATACATCTGATTCAATCATCTACCACCTAATTACGCATTTGTGATAAATCTTTAGCACCACTTCATCACTGGTATGTTTAGATCATTTCTAGGATTCTTCAATTTTCTTAGTTTAATTTACAGTTTGCTAGTTATTTTAGACCACTTGTCAATTTCATATCCGTGTAGGGTTTATAGTATATAGGGTTAACTCTTACTTGATTTTTGGGGAGTGGGTAGTTTGATTATCATCTTTAATTGCTATCACCATGTCTAATTTGTGCATAAATTGAAAACCTAATGGACTCTGCCCGATTGAATTTTGAAATGTGCAGCCGCACAAGGAATTGTGCAGTAGATTAGGGCAGTTGGTGAGGAAAGATTGTGCGGACCGCACTTAAAATTATGCGGACAACAGTAATTTCATTGCGGCCACAGAAAAGTGTGTGCGGCCGCAGATCAGGCCAATCTCTATCATCAGAGAGTTAGAACTTTTGGAAAGTTTCATGTGTGACCGCACTTCAATTCTGCGGTTGCACTCAAAATTGCGTGGACCGCAGTTTCATCGTTGCGACTGCACTTTAGAATTGTGCGATCTGCACAACCAGACCTGCGGCCGCACTTGCAATTGTGCCGACCGCACTTCCCTTCCACGCAAACATATTTTGTCCATTCATCTGCACTTGAACTAGAACTGACTCCTGATGCTATTTGTTGCAGAAAATGGTTAGCTCACGGGGTCGTGGTGATACATCAAAGAGGATGGGTGAACCTTCCAGAGGCAGAGGCAAAAGCAATTTACCCATCGCCCTCCAAAGAGTAATCAGTAAGAAATCCACAGCAGGCCGAGGAAGATAGCTTGAGCCCTCCAAATCTAGTTCATATGCCCCGTCTAAAGAAGCTTCGGAGGGCGACTGAGTGCAAGATCCTGGTGTGCAATCACTACCACAACAACCTCATGGCAGATACAAACTTAGAAACGAGCCTACCTCCTTTGAGAGAACTTCCGAGGGTTCAGAAGGTGACAGTCAGGCTTCGAATCCCTCATCCATATATGCCCCCCGCGCGCCTGCTACCATAGTGGATGTTGATAATCTCCTGGATGATGGCCGAGGGGGTGATACCAGAGTAGCCGGCCTTGAGAGGTCAAAGAAGAAAGAGATTTGGGAAGATAGGTTTGTTAGTCTGGATGCTTTCACAAGCTTCCGAGAGTGGTGACTAGTAAGATCGCTCACTCTTGAGCGTTACTTCATGATAAAGGACCTTAAAAAATACAACCCGACAGTGTTGAGACAGTTTCGAGAGCGAAAGGGGTGGATGTGGTTCACCCAAAGTGTGGTAGATGCCAAGGAATACCTGGTCCGAGAATTTTACGCTAATGTGGCACATATAAAGAAAGGGACCAAGGTACCAAAAGTGAGAAATCTAAAGGTTAGATTTGATCAGACCACCTTGAACACGTATTTAAGGTTAGAGGATGTGGAGCATGTGCAATACCTGGAAAAGTTAGTACTAGGAGAAGCAGTTCAACCATGGCTAGCTGATATTCTTGTAGCTCCGGGTCGCCTCCAGCATGGATCACAACAGGGGTTCCTATCCAGCGGAACACCCTAAATTTTGAGGCAAAGTGACGGCAGACATTCGTGTGTAGCAGACTAGACCCGTGCCAAAATGAAACAAAAATTCCAATTCGGTGGGCAGTGCTAGTCGCATCTATCATGGGCGGTACCCAGTCACTGAGTACCTTACGGATGCGGGTGTGGAGCCGAGGGATTTTGATACCAAAGTGCGGGAGAAAAAGCCCTTCTCATGGTATTATTTGATGGGTGGTGGAAATCCAAAGAAAAAGGGTCAACCCTTTACTACTGAAGCCAGTCTAATGAGCCCGCCGGGGTAGCTACTTAGATAGTTGACATGCCATATACTTCAGCAGATCCTTCTGATAGTGCAGTAGTATGCTTCCACCTCCTTCTTCAGGTTCGTCAGCATCAGTGCCTTCCACATAGGCATTGAAGCCGGTTCCCATGCCCACTTATCCACTATCTGCACTGCGAGTCTCCCAAACACTGGCGAGCCTCAACAACTAGATACATACAGCCAATGCAAAGCTAACTGACATATTTAGTGTTGTTGCAGCACAGTAATCAACTCCGGCACCTTTGATTCCTCCGACAGTCAAGGATATGTTGAAGAAGATCTTGGAAAACCAAACTACCATCATGAACACCTTGGTAGCACATGGAGCTGGGGAAGCAGGTAATTAAAATGAGGAAATCCCAGCCGTCCAAGAAGTCAGTTGATAAGTTTAGGAGAGAGGTGACCACGATAGCAGCAGTTGGTGATCTTCCATTTGATATGATCATAGGGTCATATCTACCAACACCAGCAGATCCAGCAGCACCATCTTCTCCAGTGGCACCAGCTGGCTAGTCTAAGGAGCCAGACCTAGCTGCAGACCAGATGTTCACTAACCCAATTACCCCCAGAGCCGATGATGATGAGATCGAGTTAGAGGAGACTGAGAGCGGTGACTCTGCTTTGGATACAGAGATGTCCAAGTCCACATAGCGAGTCCTTTTCACTCTTACCCTTCTTTTTTCTTGTTTTGTTAAGCATTGGAGACAATGCTTATTTTTATTCGAGGGGGTGGAGTTTATTTGCTACTTGGATGAATTTTAGACATTTGGTTTGTAATAAATGACAATATTTTCTTCTTTCTCTTTATTATGTATATATATTCTCTCCATTCTCTCTTGATGTATATATTCTCTCTTTTCCTCCCTCATTATGTATATTCGTTATGCTTTCAGTACTTTGATTTTTAGCTTATTTATTCTGTTTTCTTATTAGTCTATGTTTATTCTAATATCTTCTTTTAATTTTGTAGCTTCTTTTATGTTTTAGTGAACAATAAGCCTTTATTTTTCTTAATTCCACAGTTCTTTCCAAAGGTCATTTTTGTGTGAACCGGGTGACTCTTCCCAACGATGGATATTCTTAAGGGATTGAGTCCATTTTTGGTGTTTAGGTGAGAATAGTAGTAATAATGAATAAAAAGACCTAGTTGAGTCAGGCTTGAAGAGTAAAACATGCTTCACTTGATACCAACACACTTAACTACGTGCTTATGGTTAAAAACAAAGTTTTTGGAAAGATATAGCTATAGTTAGTGACCTTGTGACTCTTGTGTTGACTTACGCAATCATCGAGTGGTTTAGTCGAACCATAATGATTTTTAATTTTGAATATGGTCGTTGTGGGCCCTCGACTCTATCCTCTTTAACAATCCACCTGCGTGAGAGATGCAATGTTTTTGTTGCAAGTCCAAATATCCTTGCGAATGATCTAGAACTTGCCGCGAATGTGTCTCTAGGCGAAATTTTAAGTTTTGCTTGTCTTGACAAGTGATTGTAGGCTCTCCTTGACCCGCTTAAAATTTTTCATGGCCCACCAATGTTGTTATCCCTTGTCAAACCATTTGAGCTTAAAACCTTTATCATTTGATAACCATGTTACGAGACTTTACCCATTCTGTCGTGACCCTCTCTTGGAACCCGAGCTTTCCTTAACACTCTTATGAAACAATTGGCTAAAAACGTAAGTTTGAGGGATAGACGAGGTGTTTGAAAAAGGTATCAAGGCACAAAAAGAGAAAATAAATGAAGAGAAGGAAAGGCAAGGAAAATAAAGAAAGAACAAGAACAAAAATGCAAAAAGAAAGTGAATAAGTTGAAGAGTTGAAGGGATTCAATGAAAAGTAATGATGCAAATCAGGGAGAAAGCAAAGAAGGAGAAATGAATATCATGACCAAGAAAGAGTAATGCTAAGTCTCTCTAATTCCCCTAATGCCTCAAAGAGTTGGCAAAGCATGAGACGATAAGAGAAAATGGAGTGCTTAAGGAAATATGAACTCATTCTATCATAGCATATCCAACCTTAGTCCAAAAACCTTCATTACATTCCGAAAAATCCCTACGTGATTTTAACCCGAATGAGCTTACGTTAGTGGTGAGTTACATGTGGGTCAATTCTATGGTACTTAAAGCCGTACTTGTGACATTCTTTTGAGAGAGATGAGCTAACCTTTCACAAATCGTTGAATTGAGTGCTACATTCTTAAGTGAAATATGCAAATGGAGAGTAGAGGAGAAGGAGTTTGGGATCCACAATGACCTACATGAAAGAGCGAGCTTCCTTGATGAATGAAGGCAACTCTTGATGCTCAAGTGTCACATTAGAACTATTTATGCTTAAAAGTTCAACCTATTTCCTTGTTAATAATTCATAAGTGTTGTGGGTAATTGTTGATCCCAATTTATGCGTGATTGATACATCTTTGATTAGCTCGCTTGTGGAGGTGGGAATTACCTTATTTTCTTGAGGACAAGCAAAATCTTAAGTTTGGGGGAGTTAATAAGTGGGGACTTTGACTACTTATTAGCACCTTTTTCCTTTCGTTTTAGTCAAAAAGCGTTTAATTGTATTCCCAAAAACTGATGGAATATGCTTAATTGAAGGAATAGTGGGAAATGAGCCCCCAAGATGAAATCCAACCCAAGAAAGAGTGATCTGAAATCAAGGAAAAAAACATGCACAAAAGTTCAAAAGTGCGGACCGCATATTATCATCTGTGGGTGCAAATTGTGAAGAAACTCCTATCAGAGACAAGTGCAAAGTGCGGTCCGCACATGACTTGTGCGGATGCAGAAACTAGGCAAGAGTAAAAGTTCAGAGAACCTACATCTCAAGTTCAACAGAAGTGCAGACCGAACAATTATTGTGCGGTCACAAAAGAATAGCTACGCGACTGGAATCACATTTGTGCGGTCCGCAGAAAAGCAATGTGCGTCCGTACTTAGAAATTCACGGACCACAGAAAGAGAGAAGTGCAACCGCTGTTCAGAATTATGTGGCCGCAGGTTTCCATTCCTGTCAGGCTGAAACAATGTGCATACCGCACATGGAATTGTGCAAGTTCTAGACTACATATGATAGCACAGAATATCACGAATCCTTACACACAGAGTGCATATGACTCAATCAAAACAGTTTTATTCAAGTCTCAAGTCAAGAAAGTATATACAGTTGAGAAATTTTTAAGCAATAATGCACTAGGTGACATACAAGTCAAACAACTGAGAAAAGGTGCCACCGAGTAGGCTATTTATTTAACTTAGGCATCACATTTCAAATTAAATATACCGGCAATCATGCATGAACATACGAAATTCACTTCCTTCCCGTTTTAAACATGCCCAAATATTAGCAAGTTAAGAGGATTCAGTTTTCCAAATCAACTTCCACACACTAAATTGAATTATGCATACCACAGTGTTAGGCTTCCTGTAACAGAATTTCCCAGTAAAGTTCCCTCTCTTGTGCTCCTCCCGAATAAGCGAGTTTTTTTTTCCTCAGGGCCTAATGATAGCTGTTTCATATCCAATGCCATTCTTCCATGACTTATTTGTGTATGTTCAAGTTACCTTTCTAAGGGGAAAATTAGAGTGATTAAGTTTTGTTCTTTTTACACTTAATGTGTACGCTCTTTTGAGAGATTCGAAATTCCAAGTCTATCCTTATGTTTATGTAATAACCTGAATTTTTTTATATACTTATTAATTATTAGACTATAGAATTAATTTAGTTTGTAACTATTTCGCCAAATACTAAGTTGAAGAAAATTTATTATATATGGGGTAATGTAGTATATTAAATAAGTATCTAGTGGATCTGTCTCATATTACAAATTATGAAATTGAAATAAGTAAGTTTAGTTATTATTTAAAAGTTTAAAAGTGGGTCAGACCCGCTAATTTCTTATTGGCCAAGTGAGGTGACCTTGAGAATAAAATAATATGGCAAATTATTTCTTGGTTAGTGAACATAAAAGAGCAAAATAGATTAGAAGAGATTAGGGATATTGACGGCGCAATAGAGCATCACGTGAAAGGTCTTACAGTTTCAAAAGGATCCAGACTTCCAGGTATGAAAATTAATTCTAGCATGCACTTTGAAGCTATGTTGTAATAACTCGATTCATCGTTTTGAGCATTTGCACTTCGCTCGATAGTTTGAGAGCACGAGTATCTCCGTATGATATATATGACTTGTGTGAATTGTCGATTTTGATTTTCAGGTTATTCGAAATCGATTTGGAAGAATGAATTCAATGAACTAAAGCTTTAAGTTGGAAGAGCTGATCAAGTTTGAGTTTTTAGCATTTAACCTCGGATTGGAGCTTTGATGATCCCGTTAGGTTCGAATGGTGATTTTAGACTCGGACATAGGCCCGGATTTGCATTTGGATATTTCTAGAAGGATTCGACACTAATTGGCGAAAATTGAAAATTTAAAGGTTTGGAAAGTTCACAAGTTTGACGGGAAATGACTTTGATGATATCAAATTCGAATTGTGGTTCCAGGGATTGAAATAACTTTTCTATGTCATTTGGGACTTGTGTGAAAATTGTGAGTTCATTCCGAGTTGATTTGATATGTTTCAACGCAAGTTTTTGAAAATTCGACGGTTCATTAACTACTGGAAAATGAGCCTATATGGCAACTGAAGTTTCCGCAAAAGTTACACAGCCATTGCCACAGATCCTCTATTGCAACGGTTTTAACCGTAACCAAAAGTTTTGGATGCTATTAGTACACTTTAGCAACAAAATCATTGCCATTGTATAATAACTGTTGCCATACGTTTTCCATCCCGCAGTTTTCACGCCCCAAACTCGGGGAGCGCGTGAACCCGCCGAGCAAGCATGTTAGATACTTTTTACCAAAACTCACTCATGAACAAAGAGGAGACATATTATCATTAATTAGAAAATAGGGAGATGATGTATACAATACCAAAACCTTTCCATTAGTTTCTTCGTTTTTAATGTCTCAAAATACACAACTTTTCATAGGCTAAAGTGGAACAAGTGATTCAAAAATAACATGAATTGCTTGAATTCGCCCAACACCGACATACAACTCACACTATGTCTATGGAGCCTCTAAAAGATACAAAGGAGTATAATAATAGTGCCAGTGATGCGAGAANTTATGTGCTTAATGGAGTTTATTTCATGTGTAGGTGAAGTGGAGATGGAAACGGAGCTAAAAGGATGCAAATACGTCGAAAGATACGCGAAAGGAGACACCCGGGCGATAGCCGGGCGACAGAGCCAAACACACTGACCCTACCTGGCGTTAGGGCTGAAACGCCAACCCTACCCTGGCGTTAGCCAGGAGTTTGGGCTGAAACGCCAGCCCTACCCTGGCGTTAGCCAGGCGTTTGGGCTGAAACGCCAGCCCTAGCCTGGCGTTAGCCAGGCGTTTTGGTCCAAACGCCAGGGTCCCCAGTCGGCCAGAAACCGAGTTTTTACAGGTTTAAGTGTTTTTCAATTGAAATAGAAGTCTCCTACACGGTTAGGGTTCACCCTAAACCTATAAATAGACTCCTAAAACACAACTACAGAGAGATTCATAGAGGAGATTCGAGATTAGAGTGAATCAAAGGAAAAACATCAACTTTGTACATATTTTCTTCTTTACTTTGTAGTTTAATTATGCAA
>ML362925.1:0-11046 GCA_005239505.1 Nicotiana paniculata | reverse complement strand
AAGAGTCGAAAAGGAGTGACCCGGGCTATAGCCGGGCGTTTTGGCCTTAAAGCCAGGCCAAACCGGGTGTTAGTGGGGCGTTTGGCCCCTAAAGCCAGGGTCAGCCTGGCGTTAGTGGGGTGTTAGACCCCTAAAGCCACGTCTGCCCTGGCGTTAAAGGGGCGTTTGAGCCCAAATGCCTAGGTCCCGAGGTCCGGTCGATTCCGAGTTTTAAAGGTTTTAAGTGTTTCCNATGGAAACCGAGCTAAATGGATGCATGAACGTCGAAAATACGCTCAAGAGTCGAAAAGGAGTGACCCGGGCTATAGCCGGGCGTTTTGGCCTTAAAGCCAGGCCAAACCGGGTGTTAGTGGGGCGTTTGGCCCCTAAAGCCAGGGTCAGCCTGGCGTTAGTGGGGTGTTAGACCCCTAAAGCCACGTCTGCCCTGGCGTTAAAGGGGCGTTTGAGCCCAAA
Organism: Nicotiana paniculata; assembly: GCA_005239505.1. NCBI lineage: Eukaryota > Viridiplantae > Streptophyta > Magnoliopsida > Solanales > Solanaceae > Nicotiana > Nicotiana paniculata. The sequence continues at coordinate 10,593 of ML362925.1, read as the reverse complement.
TGCCTAGGTCCCGAGGTCCGGTCGATTCCGAGTTTTAAAGGTTTTAAGTGTTTCCCGGTTGGAATAGAAGTCTCCTACACGGCTAGAATTTATACCAAACATATAAATAGACCCAAAAACACAATTTGAAGGGGGAGGAAGCTATTGAAGTGAAGAAAAACCTATGGATTACTACTCAGTGAAGCAAACATTGATTTTTATAGCTCTTATTTATTATTTTGTAGTTCAATTATGCAAGTTATTTTAGAATTGATTCTTATGAATATGAGTAGCTAATTTTCTTAATTTGGGGTTTTGGTGGAACCCGTTGGGGAATAAACTTATTGTGATATTAATGTAGTTTTGATTGGTTGATTAATCTCTATTTGTTCAACTACGTTCTTGTTGTAGTTGATTGAAGGACCCTCAATTAGCTGTTCCTATTTATTATACNATCTAAGTGAACTGTAATGCAATCTAGCTAGCGTAACTTGAGAGAGTGCGTCTAGTAAATTATCATAATTACTTGAGAGAGATTTATGGTAGATAGAGTGTTCATGATTGATAGAGACAACTAATCAAACTATAAGAAGTATCCGAGAAGGAAGTTCACCAACGGGGGAAACCATAGCTTTAGACTTTTATCATAATTGTTTACAGAACATTGTTAGTAATTGTTAGTTATTATTATTGTCGGTAGAATTAGTAAAACATCAACCAATTTATATTAAAAAGTCTTGAGAGAATTGATTGAGTAAAAGTTGCGTATTCTAAAGCCTTGATTGATACGTAAATTCCCTGTGGGATCGACTCTGGGCATAATACTCCGGATTATATTTGCAACGCCCGCTTAGTCTTTTATAAGACATAGTTGAGCGTGATCAGATAGCTACGTGGAAACAATTATCATTTCAGGAATTTTTTTAAACTTTTATTTTATATTATATAACTTAAACAAACTATAATACTTACGTGGTATTTCTAAATTTACGTATTTATTGATATGGATATACGCACAAAGCGCGTAACCTAAAACTAGTATATATAAAGATGGTGCCGCCAAATTAACGTAAAATGAAAAGAAAAATAACTTTATACTCCGGGTGAAGATTACTACAACTTTCTAAGGCCCTGTTTGTCCATAACTTTTTCTAAAAAAAAAATTCAAAATTATGTTGGTTCGTGAAATTTTGCAAGTTTTAGGAAATATTTTTAAAATGTGTTTTTCAAAAACCAAAAAGTTTGACCACTTTTCCAAATAAAAAAATTCCTTTCACAAAAGTGTAATATTTTTTCAAATGAAATGCATGTCCAAATATAATTTTAAATTTCAAATATTATTTTTTTACCCAACTCCAAATATTACTCTCTTTCAAAAATTACAATTTTGATGTCCAAACGCCTACTAATATGAAGAGAAAATAAGGAAAGAATTAGAAGTGTAGGAAGGGGGGGAAAAAGAAAAAAAGAGAGCACGTGATCTCACGTGGCATCTCCTATATATATAGTGTTAGAGAATATGAGGCGTCTACATCAATTACAACTCACTTATATTCCCATTCTCCCCAGCTGTCACCCAGTTGGCCTCTTCAAAGTTAGGCATATTCCTTTCCCGATCAATATGCATAACAAGATTTTAACTTTTTGCGTTAATATATACTGTTTTTTTTTATTATACAATCAGATGAATTTGATTTATAACTAGACATTTTTTTAGCGTAAGTTTGATTTTATTATTTAAAAAAATAAAATAACAATATTTTACATTAACTTAAGTTATACTGAAAATGTAAAAAACACACTATTTAATGTCCAGTATTGTCAAAAAATTCATTAATTCCTAACTGTGAATGGTGAGTGTGCGAATAAAATTATATATTAATAGTTAAAAAAATTAAAAAAATACATGTAATATATAGGAATTTCTAAATACATTTTTTCATGATGATGAGAGATGTTGACTATTAATCAGTGGCGAAGTCACATGATTACAAGGGTGATCAACTGACTATTTTTCGTTGAAAAATTGCACTATATATATAGATAAAATATTACGTTTTAAAATATATAATACATATTAAATATCTTTTATCCGATATTTTTATTTATCTCTTTTAAGTTGAATACTTTTGAAAAAATTTCTAGCTTCGTAATTGAATGATTAGTTGCCTCATATAACTTGCCTTTATAATTGTTGGAATTTGAGTCACTAGAAAAAAGTGAAAAATATTGATATTTTAAGATGAGTTATAGTGCGGAAGAAATGGCGGTTGAGGGTTTTCTAATACATCAAACTACCCTAATTGGTTCAGTCTTTTAGTAACAAAATGAGTTACTAATTTAGATTCTTAATTCAATAAAGTATTTACCATAAATTATCAAATTATCAAATGTTTAGGTCAAATGATGCTTTGACAACCAATTGATTACGAAATCAATTAGTCATCTTAGATACGAGCTACATTCTTTTTTATTTTACTTTTATCTTTTTTCATTTCTGTTATATGATGTAAAAGAACTTCTGACTTCTCAATGGTTATTAAATGAATATTAACACATACATGAATCACATTATAGAGTCGATAAAAAATGTCTAATACGAGAATATATATATTTTGTTAAATTTTCTTGTCAATTTGGAATAGTTCAACGATACATATTAGTCGTTCGCCTGTTCAAATTAGATATTTCAAATATAAATTTTAATTTTGCAAGAACTAAGAATATTATTACGCGTTTAAGTTACTTCCTCCTTTTCAATTTATCTCAATCTATTTTTTTGTTAGTTTGAGTAAAAAAGAATAATATATTTTTATATTTAAAAATATTTTGCCTTTATACAATTAGTTATAACTATACAAAATATATGTATCTCATTTTATACCGCAAAATTTAAATATTTCTTTTTAAATTCTTTTTTTATATCTCGTTAAATAAATTCATATAAATTGAGACGGTGTAAGTATAAGATGGCGTTCCTCTTTTTGTTATTTCAGCAAAATAATTACAATGACGACAAAAGTCATAAATGTTAACCAAGACGTGATGTCCACGTAATGATTTATGGCGTCGGAATTACTTTGAAGACAAATTCAATTGACCTCTTAAACTTTTTGGAAACCGATGCTTAATTGACTTTTTAAATATTATTCCTTCTATTCACTTTTACTTGTCAAATATAAAGTATTTTAAAATAAATTTTTATTTTTATTTATTATTTTTTGTATATCGAAAGAAAAATAATTTATTTTTTTTTATTTTATCCTTAGTATTAATTACTCATTCCAAATCATTTCCCAAATCTATTAAGACTATACACTAAATAATATGAGTATCATGATAAATTATGCACTTTATCTATAATTTCTTAAGAGATATGCAAAGTCAATAGTGAACAAGTAAAAGTACACAGAGGAAGTATAAAGAATGTTGTGGAGCTCATATTTTATCATAGCTTCAAACATTTGAAATTATAATTATGTTCATGTAAACTGTGCTAATGTTTTATCATGGTTAGTCTTGTTATAAATAGTTATAATTAATTAATTTAAATAATAAAGCCACTAAACAAATGAAAAATATGGCAAATAATAATAAAAAAATATTATGCAACATTAACTAGTTAAATTAAAAGCTTACTAGTAACCATATCAAGTTATGAAATTCTAAGTGAGAAAGGGCCAACGTAAAACAAAGTGAAGTGGGTATATAAAGAATTAAAAGAACGTTAGAGAGAGAAAATTAGGCCTAGGACTGTAGATTTTAAGTAATACTAGTATAATATTTTTGCACAAACACATAATTTTCGTATAATTAGCATGATTTTAAAGAAAAGTTGAGCATTTTCACACCCACCAGCTTATCTAATTTGGAGGTAAATAATACAAATGACAAAAAGATAAATATGAATAGATATAAAAAAACGTTAAAATAGTAATTGCAAAACATACACTAGACCTAACTAATAACTATACCCAACCGAAAATTTTGTCTTTTCTCATAACAAATATTTCACTAAACAACTCCAATAATTAAATTCCAAAACTTACCAACTACGAAAATCCTTTTTTTTTTTTCGTAATTACTAAATTAATCCCCACGTATTACGTAATTCCCCATTATAATCACCTTTAGATTATACACTCATTCAACTGAATCACACGCGCACCCTAAACCGTGCGTGTAAACAGTAGCATTGAGCTTGCAGTTTTTATATAAAACCAAGCTAACCCCATGCCATCCAGAATCATAGATAGTGACAGCTAAAAAGATCAATAAAAAATCCAATATTTTTCTCTCTCTATTTATGGTAATAAAATTAAAAGTGATTTCTGAGTAATAATCACTGAATACAGTCTTTTTGTTTGAATTTACCATTGTTGAACGAATCTGGATGTTCAATATGTATATATATGGTAATTTATTAACCTTTCGTTGGCCTTTCCTTTTCCAGAACTCTCCCTTTCCTTCTATTCTTTCCTTCACCATAATGCTGAATCAATAGAGAAAATACTTGAGAACGTTAGCTATATTTTCTCAACAAAGAGAAAAACCCAGAGACCCAGATGAAAATGGGTCGTTTTGGGTTTTTTGATATTACAGTGGTTTGTGTTCTGTTACCTCTTTTGTTTTCGCGGTGTTATGGGATTCGTAGTTTCCCAGAGGAGAGACGATTTGCGGAGGCGCCGGATTACAGAAACGGCGTCGGATGTCCGGCGACGGCGGAGGGCAAAACGATATCGTCTTGTGATCCCTCATTGGTCCACGTGGCGATGACGTTGGACTCTGAGTACCTCCGCGGATCCATGGCGGCTGTTCACTCGGTCCTCCGCCACGCGTCTTGCCCCGAACACGTCTTCTTCCACTTCATCGCCGCAGAGTTCGACGCGACGAGCCCGCGCGTGTTGACACAGCTGGTCCGATCCATTTTCCCTTCGCTCAACTTCAAAGTCTACATTTTCAGAGAAGACACAGTCCTAAATCTCATCTCTTCATCGATCCGACAAGCTCTCGAAAACCCGTTAAATTACGCCCGGAACTATTTGGGCGATATGCTAGACCCGTGCGTGACACGTGTCATTTACTTAGACTCCGACGTAGTACTCGTCGACGATATTCAGAAGCTGTGGAAGGTGAACCTTTCCGGGTCCCGGATCATCGGAGCACCCGAATACTGCCACGCGAATTTCACAATATACTTCACCGACACATTCTGGTCCGACCCGGTTTTGCCCAGGGTATTCGGGTCAAGAAAGCCGTGTTATTTCAACACGGGCGTAATGGTAATGGACTTGAAGAAATGGAGAGAAGGAAATTACAGGCAGAAAATAGAGAGGTGGATGGAGTTACAGAGACAGAAGAGGATTTACGAATTGGGGTCATTGCCGCCGTTTTTGCTGGTATTTGGTGGGCTCGTCGAGCCCATAAACCATAGGTGGAATCAACATGGGCTCGGCGGTGATAATGTAAAGGGGTCGTGTAGGTCATTACATCCAGGGCCAGTCAGTTTGTTACATTGGAGTGGAAAAGGAAAACCATGGGTTAGACTTGATGAGAAAAGACCATGTCCATTGGATTATCTTTGGGAGCCATATGATTTATACAAGCACAATTACAGGAGCAAAGTGAGACATAATATGGATTTTTTAACTAGTACTAATCCCTTTGGCTACTCTAATTATTTCATTTGATCGATCATTCTTTTACACTTTTTTTTTTGTTGACAAGGTGATTTAAGTGATTCTTTGGTAGCCTTGTACAGATTGATTAGATGGAAAAAAAAAAAAAAGGAAGGAGAAAATATTGATTGGCATAGTTGAAAATTTTAATGGGATGTAATGTGATTTTTTATTTAGGGGGTTAAAGTTTATTACATGAATCTTTTTTGCTGGTTCCACGGACTTGGAACAATTTTGGAGAATTGATTCGATTTGTATGTTGGGATATACTTGAGAAGAGGAATAACTCGTTTCTTGTTTCTTTCTCTTGGTATTTCTAATTCTCGCCCATTTGAAGACTCCAATTAATTACATAAGCCGGTTAATAATGTTGTTGTCGTGAGCCGAGGGTCTATTATCTGCTTCAAGATTGTGTGTGTTGTTAACATCATTATCTGTTATTTTCTGTGATTTTATGGGGGCTTTTGCATTCGTATTCACTTTTTGTGCCACGTTTTAATTTATACTCGCTTTGTAAAAAAATTTACATCCGTACCCGCTTTTGCGCATAACTTCAGCTTGCGGGGCTGAAGTAGCAACGGCAATCACGCAAAACTTCAGCATTCTAGTAGTCGGGCCTGAAGTAGCTTGCGAACTTCAGCTCTAGAGCTGAAGTTTTTGTCTTTGTAAATGGGGAACTTCAGCATACAGGGCTGAAGTTTCCCAGTTATAAAGACAAAAACTTCAGCATACATGGCTGAAGTTCCCCCAGCTCTAGAGCTGAAGTTTTTGTCTTTGTAAATGAGGAATTTCAGCATACGGGGCTGAAGTTCCCAGTTATAAAGACAAAAACTTCAGCATACGGGCTGAAGTTCCCCCATTTACACTGGGGAATGAAGTTTTGTCTTTTGTAAATGGGGAACTTCAGCATACGGAGCTAAAGTTCCCAAGTTATAAAGACAACAACTTTAGCATACGGGGCTGAAGTTCCCCAGTTTACAAAGACAAATTAGAGCTGACGTTCTCTAGAACTGAAGTTTTGTCTTTGTAACTGGGGAACTTCAGCCCCATATGCTGAAGTTGTTGTCTTTATAACTTGGGAACTTTAGCTCCGTATGCTGAAGTTTTGTCTTTATAACTGGCGAACTTCAGCTTAACTGGTGAACTTCAGCTCAGCGAGGGAAAGGGGAGCTGAAGTTATTTAAAAAGTGGGTACAAGTTAAAAGTTTTTAAAAAAGCGAGTATACGTTAAATGGGGGCGACCAAAGAGGGTGCCCCGCACAATTTTTACGATTTTATGCTAAGAACAAATAATCAAAACAAGTTGGCAAAAGAGGCAAGGACCAACTTAATTACCCGACAGTCTAGGCCTCACAGTGGTCGCCAAAATGTTTACCCGTAAAATGGTACAATTAAATTTATATGTGATTTCTAGACAAGTGAATTATTTCGATCCTGAAATAATACAAGAATTGAAGAAATATGCAATACTTAGCCTTGAGATGAAGATAAAATAGCGAAAACAGCAATTCCGGGGGGCAAGGCTTCTGGGCACAACAATAATGGAATAAAAAAGTAAGAAGGTAAAATTGTATAAAGTTTTGAATGGATTATAGAGTCCGTTTGTCAGAAAAATCGTCCATTTTACAATGATAACATAGCTCACTATTTATAGTTGTACCTAGGGAATAAGGTACTAGGATCATGACATTCTTTAATGTCAATTATGATAGCCTTGAAGAATGTGTAATTGTGAGCATAAATGACAAATTCTTTGTAACGGGCAGTGTACTAAATACTGTAGAATATTCCTTATTAAATGCTACCGGGTGACAGATCGTCATTCTTTGCGATAACACATTGAACAATTGTCTTCGAATTTAGCTAATATTTGCCTTTGACTTCACATGCCACTCTCTCATGCAATTACTTAATATAGTATATCTTTACCATATACACTAGTATAATCTAAGCATACTTATGTGTTACTTTGAACCTAATTTTTATGGTAAAACTTCTTTTAATATCATCGCCCGAGGTCAGTTTACATGTATATTGACTAATTTATCGGATAAGTTTTACTTTCTATAGGGGTATATGGACTGGGTTAGTTCGATATTAATCAAAACCAAATCAAATCAACTATATTGGTTTGGATTGGTTCGATTTTATCGGATTTTTCGGATTTTTGGGATTTGTTACTTAAATGTTATTTCAATCTTACTTTGTTTAGTTTTTGTATAAGTAAATATATGTCTAGTAAAAATTTAAAAAATTAACAAATATATTATCTATTTAAATATTCTTATGGGAGAATTCTCTTAGCAACACATGATAGTTATTTTTTTAGTTGTCCAACAATAAATACTTTTAAGGTTAATCGAATTTAGTAATTAAACGTAAAAAGTAATATGACATCTAAATAATAATAACCACTTCAAATTCAAAAAAGATATAAGAATTTAATAGATTTTGGCATATGAATATGGAAGAACAACGCAATTGACACATTTCAGTAACATTTTATAAGAAAGTATTCATACAATCCACTATTTAAAGTTAATAAATATGAAACACTTAATATTTTATTAAATATTATATCACGTAAGAGAATCATTTAGAGATAACTCTTTCTACTTCATTGCCTAACACGTTTAGATGTTTCTAAAATATAGGTATCTTAATAAGGGAAGCTTAGTTAGCTTTTGTTCTCTTTATTAGGTAATGTTAATAATTGTGTTAGTAGTTGTTTATCTTTTTGTTAGTTAAAAGATTAATGTGAGTAGGAACTTTATAGAAAGAATGATTGGGGAGTTGACAATGATTTAAAGTAAAGATAACATAAAACGGCGATGAAGTGTTAAAAAAGAAAGTGTCCAGCTCATATTACTTAGCATCAAAGTAGTAGTTTTCAAAATCAATTTTTCTATTTGCAACAAGGATATGCTTAAAATATATACTTGCCTTGTGCAACTTGTTCTTCTAAATTTTTTGTGTGTGTATGATTTGTGGGGCTCCAAAATTTTAATGTGAATATCAAAGTGAAGCTTCACATGGAAAATAGCTGGAAGTTTTCTTGGCCTTTGATAACCATTGACTTCAACCATTGATGTATTAATATTTGTTTTGGTTTCCATTATGGCCACAAAAACTCAAATTAAAATCTTGCCAAATATGATCTCTTTGTTGTGAACTTTAGCCACTATTTGCACATGTAGGCTGACCATTCATAGTTTGGTTGGTCTACTAACCATTTCCTTGCCCTATGCCACAATCTTCGATCCTTGCTTTCTGTGATGATCCAAAAGATCATTCTGTGTAAATTTAGTTAAAATTGTGTTCCGAGGTTCCGAAAGCCTCCGTTAATCTCACCTCGATGTACGTGCACAGCCCGGACGCGTAGCTGGGAAGCCTTTGTGTGGAAATATGTTAAACAGTTGAATTTATGATAATTACTTGAATAAAATTGACTTTGGTCAACATTTATGGTAAACGGACTCGGACCCGTGATTTGACAGTTCCGGAGGGTCCGTAGGAAAATATGGGATTTGGGCGTATGCCCGAAATCGACTCCCGAGGTCCCAAGTCCGAGAAATGAATTTTTAAAGAAAATTATTTTCTGAAAATAATAAAGACTTTTTTAAAATGAACTTTGATGTGAAATCTGTGTTACCGGGCCCGTATTATGGTTCCGGAGCCTGGAACAGGTTCAATATATGTTATATGAGTTATCTTTAAAATTGGGTAAGAAACAGACTTTGTTTGACGTGTTTCGGATTAAAAAATAGAAAATTTGATAGTCTATGAANGGGGGGGGGGGGGGAGGCCAGTTTCCTCTATGCGATCGCATAGAACTGTTCACGATCGCATAGGGGTATAGGAGGTCTGGGTGGGGGTTGGCTAGGTACCCTGTGCGAACGCATAGACTCGTTCGCGATCGCATAGGGAGGGGTTCCTTGAGCTGTGCGATCGCAGGTTCCTGTTCGCGATCGCGGTGCATTAGAAGCAGACCTCTATGCGATCGCAGCCCTCTCTTCGCGATCGCATAGGCTTATTTCGTCCAGTCATTTCAATAGCCTAAAAACAGAATAGTTACAGGATTAAACCCATTTTTTTCCAAACTTCTTCTTCTCCACTCTTCTTGGGCGATTCTTGGGAGACTTTTCCTCCATAATGTCTTAGGTAAGTGTTCTTAACTCCGTTTTCTTTCATTTTCATCAACTATTATTAGATTCTAGGCCTAAAATCATGGATTAAAAGGTAGAAATTAGGGTTTTGGGTAGAGTTAGGGCTTTTGAAATTTTTGGGAATTCAACCTCGTTTAGAGGTTAGATTTCAAAATAAATTGTATATTCGAGCTCGTGGGGGAATGGGTGATCGAGTTTTGGTCCGAACCTCAGGTTTAGACCAAGCGGGTCCGGGATCGAATTTTGGTATTTTTGGAAGAATGATGGGAAATGCATAATTAGGCTTTGGGATTGAATTATTGAGTCATTATTGATATTGTTGAGTCGATTATGTCTAGATACTATCGTTTCAGAGTTGGATTCGAGAGGGAAAGCAGTGCTAGAGGCTTGATTTGGATTCTTGGAGTCGAGGTAAGTGTTTGGCCTAATCTTAGCTTGAGGGAATAGGTGTTAAGTCATATGTGCTACGTGTTATTATCATGTTTAATGTATAGGTGAGGTAATGGGTACCTATACCTTGTTGTCAAAGCATGCTCGTGAGTCACAACATATAGTATATGTGTTTTTCGTTGATATCCATTGTGTTATGAAGTAGATTTCATTTTGAAGATTATTCAATTGTTGGTACTTGTTGTGAACACTGTTGATTAGTTGTCTGGTTGAGAATTATTTGGTTAGGTTGTACATTCATTGAGATTGGTTATAGTTGTGTCCCTTGCCGGGATGGTGATATTTCTGTTATTGTTCCCTTGTCGGGATGTTGTAAAAAT
>ML362924.1:0-62296 GCA_005239505.1 Nicotiana paniculata | reverse complement strand
TAGTTTTTCAACTGCCTCCACTTTTGCCTTATCCACTTCGATGCCGCTTTTAGATACTCTATGGACCAAAACGATACCTTCCTTCACCATAAAGTGACACTTCTCCCAATTTAACAACAGATTTGTTTCTTCACAAGGGGCCAACACCATGCTCAGATTTTTCAAACAATCATCATAGGATGACCCAAAGACTGAGAAGTCGTCCATGAACACCTCTACGATTTTTTCCACCATGTCAGTGAAAATAGCCATCATGCATCTCTGGAAGGTGGCTGGTGCATTACAAAGACCAAATGGCATTCGCTTGAAGTCGAATATGCCATAAGGGCAAGTGAATGTGGTCTTCTCCTGATCCTCTGGGCATATGACACTTTGATTGTAACCTGAATACCCATCCAGAAAGCAATAATATTCATGCCCTACTAATCTGTCCAGCATTTGATCAATGAATGGGAGTGGGAAGTGATCCTTGCGAGTTTCTTTGTTGAGCCTTCGATAATCAATGCATACTCTCCNAATTTTATTACTTCTTTCTTCACCACTTATTTCATGATGGGATTTAGCCTTCTTTGCTGCTCAACACTCGGGCGATTTCCATATTCCAAAAGATTTTATGCATGCAAAATGATGGGTTGATTCCTTTAATATCTGCAATGGTCCATCCAATTGCCTTTTTGTGCTCACGAAGTACCCTAAGAAATTTCTGTTCTTGTGTATTGGTCAAGCTGGATGAGATGATCACGAGCAATGTCTCAGAGTTCCCCAAATAAGCATAGCGTAAATGTGCTGGAAGAGGTTTGAGTTCCAATTTTGGAGACTCTTCAATAGATGGATTAGGAGGGGTTAGAGTAATAGGCTTGTTCAACTCTTCAAATTTTCCTAGCCCGTGGAGGTAACTGCAAGATACTTCAAAAGCCTTCTCAATGTCTCCCCTTGTTTCATCCCCACAGTCTTCTTCATCCCCAACTAACACTTGCTCAAGAGGGTCAACAGGACTCATGTATGGAGCCATTGACTCCGATTTGCTTTCCACTATAGTAATCATGGATAGCTATTCATAGTGGACATGCAAGTTGAGTGCCTTATAAACATTAAACACCTCCACTCGATCACCAACTCGCATTGTCATCTTCCTTTCACACACATCGATGATAGCTCGGCCCGTAGCTAGGAATGGACGCCCCAAAATAAATGGGACTTCCTGATCAGGCTCATAGTCCAAGATAATGAAATCAGCTGGAAATATGAAGGAACCCACCTGCACCAGCACATCTTCAATTACTCCCTCAGGATGAGCAAGGGAGCGATCAGCCAATTGTAAAATCATTGTTGTTGGGCGTGGTTCACCCAACCCCAATTTCTTGAACACAGATAGCGGCATCAAATTAATACTTGCCCCAAGATCGCACAAAGCTCGCCCGACTGCATGCTTACCAATTGAGATTTGGATAGTAAAACTACCCGGATCTTTTAATTTCTGAGGTAGCTTGCTTTGAATTCTTGAGCTAACTTCCTCCGTGAGTGCCACAGTTTCGAACTCAGTCAACCTCCGTTTATTTTCCATAATGTCCTTGATGTATTTAGCATATTTGGGGACCTCCTGCAAAATGTCTACCCGTGGAATATTGATTTGTACCTGCTTCAAGAGGTCAAGAAACTTTTTCTATGATGCATTATCTTTCACCTTTTGCAACCTTTGAGGGAATGGAGGGGGCGGCCTCGAACACTTGGTGGGGGTTGCTCAGCCACCGCCTCCTTTGCTGGCGGGTTGTCTGGTGTTGATTCAATAGTGATTGGTTCCTCATCAAAAGTTACCTGCTTCCTCTTCTTGGACTGAACTTCTTCCAATTCCTTCCCATTCCTCAATGATATAGCATTAACAGATGCTTTAGGATTAGCTTCAGTGTCACTTGGAAGCGCCCCCATTGGTCGGGTATTTTGAGAACTGGCAAGTTGCCCCACTTGACGTTCTAAGTTTCTCATTACTACAGTCTGGGCTTGGTGATAAGACATTATTTTTTGATTGAAAGCAAGTTGGCCATTCATCATTCTCTTCATAATATCCTCAAGGCTTGCTGAAGGTTCAGCCTGAGGTGGTTTGTACTGTTGTTGAGGTGCTGGATGCCTGTAGTTATGTCGAGTGCTCCGATTTCCACCCCAAGAGAAGTTTGGGTGGTTTCTCCAGTTGGGGTTATAAGTGTTTCCATATTGATTTGCTTGTCCCCTATTCGCATTACCCACAAAGAAGACAGACTCTGGATTCACTGGGCATAAATCACTCGAATGACCCTCTCCACAAACTTCACAAAATACCTGAATCAGTTGCACTGGTTGAGCCTGTTGCACTGGTTGAGATTGTTGCTTGTTAATGATCAGGTTCATCTGATTGACTTGGTTAGTCAATGTGGAAATCTGGGCTGACAATGCTGAAACCACATCTAGTTCAAGAACCCCTGGTGACTTTTGAACCACATTTCTCCCCATCTCACCTTGCCAGTCTGGATTGCTTTTGGAGAATCTATTCAGTAATGCAAATATTTCATCATAATTCTTCTCCAACACCTGACCTCCAGCTACTGCATTTACCACATTCTTTTTTTGGTATGGAGCCCCTCAATGAAAGTGTGAACTAACACCTCGTTTGTCTGATTGTGATGAGGACAGTCTCTGAGTAGCCCCTTGAACCTTTCCCATGCTGAATATAATGATTCACCTATTTTCTGCCTAAAGGAGACTATCTCACTCCTGATCTTTGCGGTCTTTCCTGAAGGGAAGAACCTTGCCAAAAATTTTCTCGCCAGATCGTTCCATGTTGTGATGGAATTAGCTGGTTCTGCCTTCAGCCATCGTTTTGCTTGGCCCAATATAGAGAATGGGAAAAGCGTGAGCCTCAAATAATTTGGCATGACCCCGTTAGTGATATAAGTATCACTAATCTCCAAGAAGTTCAAAATGTGCCGATGTGGATCCTCGTGTGGAAGACCCAAAAACTGCCCGTTTGCATGAAGTAGTTGGATCATGCTCTGTTTCAACTCAAAGTGCCCAGTGATTCTGGGCTTCACGATGCTGGAGGTGACATTAGCAATGCTAGGCATTTCCACCTCATGAACCACCATGTGTTGTTCCTATGCCATGTTCACAAGAAATCGGATGAAGTCCTAAAGATTGTCTGTATCTCTTGCTTCTCGCAATCTCCTGTGAAATGATCTCTGAGATTCGGGGTCAAAGCCATCAAGTCTATCCTGGCTTATGACCCTACGCATTCACTCGAAGTTCCTGAGATTAGAGCAAAAATCACGTGTCGTTATACTCAATGAAATAAATAATTAAAGCAAGTAACTAAAAAGTAGCCTATATTCAAGTCCCCGGCAACGGCGCCAAAAACTTGTTGGTCCAAATCACACACGCAAGTAACGTGGTCGTAGCAAGTAATATAATGTTAATTTGAATGTCGAACCCAGAGGGACTTGCGTAAACTACTTATTGAATCAATCTAATTGCTATTTAATCGAGCCAAAACAAAATCCAAGAATATAAATAATTTATTCTACGATTATATGAACTAATTATCAAGTAACGAGATTATTGTTGTGTGTTCAATAGAGACAAATATTCCAGGGTTGTGATCAATTCACCATTCATATTGCATTCTAATTAACTTTCCCTTTTATGTAATTCACTCATAGTTGCTAATTAATCGATAGTTGCTCTCGTAGCCTTCTCCCGAAGTACTACTCGTCTATTCTCAATAGATTAACGCACATATTCCTATGAAATTAATCTATTAGAACGCACTAAGATTACGATGTTTAATTAAGCACGGTGACTAGGTATATTCCTATCGTAACCACAAATCCGCTCCCCTGATGGGTTAAGATCACGCTCTCTTCAATTCTTCTCTAATCTATACGGCTTTCCCAAGCATAACATAGATAGTATGTAGAACCTAATTGCTGGCCAAACAATTAAGCAATTAAACGCAGAATTCAAGAAACAACCATATATTGAGCGAATTATAATCAAGGTTAAGTTAATATCGAATAACAATATTCATGGCTAAACCACAACCCCAGAACAATGGGTGTTTAGCCACTCATACTAGAATTAAACAATTGCATAGGTTTTGCATAAATGGAAAATACTGGATTAAGATGAAGAAAATTGATAATCCTTTGCTTCCTCAATGATCTTCTGTGTATATTCTCTCCAAAAATGGCATCCTCCCCTCAAAGTTGTGTTTTTGGGTTTATTTATATGTTTGGGATAAACCCTAAACGTATAGGAGACTTCTGTTCCAACCGGGAAACACTTAAAACCTTCAAAACTGGAAATTTACCAGACCAGGGACCCCAGGCGTTAAGCCCCAAACGCCCAGCTAAAGCCTGGATAGGCCAGGCGTTTGGGCTCTAACGCCCCAGTAACGCTTGGGGAGGGCTGGCGTTTGGGATGAAACGCTCCAGTAACACCTGGGGATGGCTGGCTTTTGGGATGAAACGCCTAGTAACTCCAGGTTATCCCAGTCTTTTTGGGCAAAACGCCCGGCTATGGCCCGGGTCACTCCTTTTTGACTCTTGAGCGTATTTTTGACGTTTATGCACCCATTTAGCTCGGCTTCCATCTCCAATTCACCTACACATAAGATAGACTCCATTATACACATATAACATGTATTTTTATCAAAAAAGCACATAAAATGTACGGTACATGATGCTTAAAACTATGGATTCTAGCCACGCATCAGTACTCTACAATCAGCAAGTAGCAAATAAGACTCAACTCCTATTCCCTCAAGCTAAGGTTAGACCAAACACTTACCTCGGGTCCAAAATATAGCAATCAACCCTCTAACACCACCTTTCCTTTAGAATTCCACTCCGGAATGGTATTATCTAGGCATAATCAACTCAAGTATATCAACAAGGATTCAATAATTCAATTACATAGCTTAATTACCCATTTCCATGCATTCTTCCAAAATAACAAAATTCGACCCCGGGCCCGCTTGGTCCAAACACGGGGCTCGGACCAAAACCACGTCACCCATTCACCCACGAGCCCGAATATATAATTTATTTTCAAATTCGACCCCAAAATGAGGTCTAAATCAAGAAAATTCAAAAGGGCCTAACTCTACCCAAATTCCCAATTTTCTACTCTATTTGCATGATTTAGGCTTAGGAATTCATTAGATATAGATGAAAAATGAAGGAAACGAGTTAAAAATTACTAACCCAAGAAGTTTTGGTGAAGGATGGCTTCAATGGATGCCTAAGGACCTTGGAGAAGATGAATTTCGTGAAAACTTATGAAAAATCCCGAAGCTATTGTTCTGGAAATATTTATATACCACTGGGAAAAATTGCCCTTCGCGATCGCAGAAGGGATGTCGCGTTCGCGAAGGGCAGACTGGACAGACCATCGCGATCGCGGAATGGAGAACGCGAACGCGAAGAGTAAAAGGTATGGGGTCTAGAAGTTGACTTACGCGAACGCGTGGGACATCAAGCGAACCCGATGAAGGAGACCTGTAAAGCTATGCGATCGCGGTCAACAATACGCGAACGCAAAGAGGAAAAGAGGGCTAAGCCCTTAGGGCCAAATAACCCTACGCGATCGCGAGGGATTGGACGCGAACATGATGAAGTAAAAGCTTAAAGCTTCGCGAACGCGGAAGAGGCTTCGCGATAGCGAAGAACAAATGGCCCTGCAACAGCTAAAACAAAACCAGCAATTTTCCTAAGTTCAAAAATCACTTCGAGACACCTCCGAAACACTTCCGATCCCTCGGGGCTCCTAACCAATCACATGCACTAACTCAACAACATCATACGAACTTAACCGCGCGATCAAATCGCCAAAATAACATAAAAAACAACGAATCAAACCTCAAAATCATTAGTTTTTCTTCAAACTTCATAAACTTTCAAATTTAGAGTTTTAAGTCCGAAACACGTCAAATGACGTCCAATTTCAACCAAACTTCACAGAAATATATTAAACCACATATAAGACCTGTAACGGGCGCCGAAACTAAAATACGGGCCTGATACCAACACATTCTAACCAATTTCCATTTCACTTTTCTTTATAAATTTCAGAAAAATAATTTCATTCAAAAATTCATTTCTCGGGCTTGGGACCTCGGAATTCGATTCCGGGCATACGCCCAAGTCCCATATTTTCCTACGGACCCTCCGGGACCGTCAAATCACGGGTCCGGGTCTGTTTACCCAAAATGTTGACCGGAGTCAAATTTACTCATTTTAAGATCAAATCTTAGCATTTTTTTCACATAATTTCATATTTAAGTTGTCCGGCTACGCGCCCGGACTGCGCATGCAAATCGAGGCAACTATAGATGAGGTTTTCAACGCCTCGAAAGTACGGAATGGGTAATAAAATAGGTGATGACCCCCTTTGGGTCGTCACATGCCAAGCCCCCTGAACCTCGCTTCTGCGATCCCTCCTATCGCACCTACGTGTCTGCATCTGGGGCCAAGCCCACCCCAGGTGTGATGATACCAGAACTTCAACAATCAACTTAAGTCTAAATGAGCCTGCTTTCAATCTGAATCACATTCGGGCCCTTTGGACCCTGACTGAACATACCATCAAGTTCCAAAATACATAACGAAGTTGCTAGAGGCCAAAAATTACATTATACAACATCGATTATATGAATCGCAACCCATTTCAAGCCTATGGAATCAATGATCAGTCAAATTCCAAAACCAATGCCGAAACATACAAAACCAACTTCGATTGACCTCAAATTTTGACACAAGTCATAAATGACACAATGGACCTATTCCAACTCCTAGAACCAAAATTCAAACTCGATTTTAATAAAGTCAACTCTCGGTCAAACTTCTGAATCTTCCAAGCCTTCAACTTTCCAACTTTCGCCAATTTAAGCCAAAAAAACTTACAGACCTCAAAATCAATATCCGGACATACGCCTAAGTCAAAAATCACCATACGAAGCTATTAAAACCATAAAAACTCTATTTCGGAGTCGTCTACTCATTTAACTTAAGATTTCAACTTTGGGACTAAGTGTCTCAATTCATTTCGAAACTCACCCGAAACCAAACCAACCACACCGTCTAGTCACATAGCCATAATATAACATAAAGGAGTTAATAAATAGGGTAACATATCTAAAAAACTCAAAATGACCGGCCGGGTCATTACGCCCTCCCTCTCTTAAAACAAATGTTCGTCCTCGAACGAGTATAGAGACATACCAAAAGTGGTGAAAAGATGAGGATAACGGCTACGTATATCATGCTCGGCCTCCCAAGTCGCCTCCTCGACCAGTTGACCCCTCCACTGAAGCGATGTTCTTTGACCTCAACTTTCGGACCTGCCTGTTCAAGATGGCTACCGACTCCTTAACATAAGACAAATCCTTATTAAATTGGACTGAGCAGAAATCTAGAACATGAGACGGATCACCGTGATACTTTCGGAGCATGGAAAAATGGAACATCGGATGAACTGCAGATAAACTTGGTGGCAATGCAAGCTTGTAGGCCACCTCTCCCACTCTCTCAAGGATCTCAAAAGGGCCGATATACCTAGGGCTCAACTTGTCCTTCTTCCCGAACCTCATCACACCCTTCATGGGTGAAACCCGGAGCAAAACTCACTCTCCAACCATAAATGCTACATCAAGAACCTTCCGATCAGCGTAACTCTTGTGCCTAAAATGTGTTGTACGAAGTCGATCTTGGATCAACTTGGCCTTCTCCAAGGCATCGCGAACCAAATTTGTGCCCAACAATCTAGCCTCCCCTGGCTCAAACAACCCAACTGGAGAACGACATCACCTTCCATATAGGGCCTCATAAGGAGCCATGTGAATACTCAATTGGTAGATGTTGATGTAAGCAAACTCCGCAAGCGGCAAGAACTGATCCCAAGAACCCTTGAAATCCATAACACAGGAACGAAACATATCCTCTAATATTTGAATGATGCGCTCGGACTGTGCGTCCGTCTGGGGTTGAATGTTGTACTCAACTCAACCCGTGTTCCTAACTCACGTTTTATGGCCCTATAGAAGTGTGATGTAAACTGTGTGCCCTGGTCAGAGATGATGCATGTCGGCATGACATGAAGTCAAATAATCTCTCAGATATAGATCTGAGCTAGCTGCTCTGAAGAAGAGGTAGTCACCACCAGAATGAAATGACCCGACTTGGTCAACATATCCACAATCACCCATACAACATCAAATTTCCTCGGAGTTCGTGGGAGTTCAACAATGAATTCCATGGTAACACACTCTCATTTCCACTCGGGAATCTCAAGTATTTGAAGCAAGTCGCCTGGCCTATGATGATTATACTTCACTTGTTGACAATTTAGACACCGAGCTACATATTCCACTATGTCTTTCTTCATTCTCCTCCACCAATAGTGATGTCTCAAATCCTGATACACCTTAGCGGCACCCGAATGAATGGGTACTTCGAATTGTGGTCCTTCTAAAGAATCAACTCTCATAACCTATCCACATTGGGCACACATAACCAGCCCTGCATCTACAACACACCGTCATCTTCAATAGAAACCTCCTTCGCATCGCCGTGTTTTACTGTGTCCTTAAGGACAAGGAAATAGGGGTCGTCATACTGACACTCTCTGATGCGCTCATATAGAGAAGACCAAAAAACACGCAAGCAAGGACTTGACGGGGCTCCGAAATATTCAATCTAACAAAATAATTTTCCAAGGCTTGTACATCAATGGTTGGTGGCCTCTCTACTGCCATTAGGTATGACAGACTACCCATGCTATTTGCCTTCCGACTCAAGGCATCGTCCACCACATTGGCTTTCCCATGATGATATAGAATAGTGATATCACAGTCTTTAAGCAACTCTAACCACCTCCGCTTTCACAAATTAAGATCCTTCTATTTGAACAGATGCTGGAACTCCGGTGGTTGGTATAGACCTCATAAAGGACACCACAAATAGTGCCGCCAAATCTTCATGGCATGAACAATAACTGCCAACTCCAAGTCGTGGACATGATAATTCTTCTCACCCTCAGCTACGGAGAAGTGTAGGCAATCACCCAACCATCCTGCATCAACACTGCACCAAGGCTAGCACATGTTGCATCACAGTACACAGTGTAAGACCCCGAACCCGTAGGCAACACCAACACTGGGTATTGACCTTAGCTCTCCTCACACTTCTCCGACCATCTGAAAGGAGCACCCTTCTTGGTCGTAGGTGCAACAATGGATGAGAAATCCTCTACGAAATGGCAATAATATCCGACCAAACTAAGGAAACTCCGGATCTCAGTAGCTGAATATAGTCTAGTCCAACTCTGCACTACTTCAATCTTCTTCAGATCTACCTTAATCCCCTCACTCAACACCACATTCCCCAAAAATGCCACCGAATCAAGCCAAAATACACATTTTGAGAATTTTGCGTTCAACTTCTTTTCTATCAAGGTCGAGAGCACAATCCTCAAATGCTGCTCATTGATCCTCCCTGCTGCGTGAATACACCAAGATATCGTCCATAAACACGATGACGAATGAATCACGATAGGAATGGAATACACTGTTCATTTGGTGCATAAATGATATTGGGGCATTAGTTAACCCAAATGATATCACAAGGAACTCATAGTGACCATACCGAGTCCTAAAGGCAGTCTTCACGATATCTGGATCCCGAATCTTCAGGTGATGATATGTTGACCGCAAATCAATCTTTAAGAACACTCTGGCACCCTGTAACTGATCAAATAATTCATCAATGCGCGACAATGGGTACCCGTTCTTCACTGTAACCTTGTTCAACTGCCAATAGTCAATACATATGCACATAGAACTATCCTTCTTCTTCACAAATAGAACTGAATCACCCCAAGGTGACACACTAGGACAAATGAAACCCTTATCAAGCAACTATTGCAACTGCTCGTTTAACTCATCAACTCCGCTGCGGCCATATGATATGGTGGAATAGAAATGGGTTGAGTGCCCGGCAACAAGTCAATACCAAAATTGATATCTCTATCGGGCGGCATGCCCGGAAGATCCGCCTTAAATACATATAAGAAGTCTCTCACTACCGGAACTAACTTAACGGTAGGAGTATCAATATTGAAATCTCTCACAAAGGCTATGTATGCATCACACCCCTTCTTAACCATCCGTTGTGCCTTAAGGAAGGACACAACCTTGCTAGGAACACAATCCAAAGTACCCCTCCACTCCAACCATGGTAAATATAGTATATCCAATGTCATTGTCTTGGCGTGACAATCAAGAATAGCATGATAGGGAGACAACCAGTCCATGCCTAAGATAACATCAAAATCTGCCCTACTGAGCAATAGTAGGTCAACTCTGGTCTCAAATCCACCAATAACAACTAAACACGACCGATTCACACGGCCCACAATAATAGAATTTCCTACAGGTGGGGACACATATACAGGAGAACTCAAAGAATCATGAGATATACCCAAATACGGAGCAAAGTAAGATAATACATATGTGTGAGTGGAGCCTATATCAAATAAGACTGATGCATCTCTATGACAAACCGAAATAATACATGGGATAACTGTGTCTCATGCAACTACTTCCGTCCTACCTGGAAAAGCATAACACCTGGCCTAGAATCCCCCAGGGCAATCCCTACCTGCTTGACCTCCACCTCTAGTTGGTTGTGCAGGTGGAGCAGCAACTAGAGTAGTAACCATGGCTTGAGAAGTCTTTGGACCCTATGGAATACGTGAAGCCTGAGTAATCGGTGGAGGTGCACCCCTCCCGAGTCTGGGGCAGTCCCTCACCATATGACGGGTCTCACCACACTCAAAACAAGCTCTCGGTGGACGTGGCTACTGAAACTGGCTCAGGCCTGGTCGGCTGGACTGACCGCTGAAAGCACCCAATGTAGGAGGTGAACTAGACAATGGCGGTGCATAATGGACAACGTGAGATCTGGAAGTAGCCGGAGCACCACTAGAAGCTGGTAGTGCTGAATGAACTGGATGGATCACGTAGCCCCTGCCATGACGGGCTACAACTAGGGCACGAGCACCACTATATCTGCCAGAATCTCGAGGCCCTTCGGCCTTCCTTTCCTCTCTATCATAGCCCCGCATACCCTTCAGTCTTCGTGCGATCTCCACCACCTACTGATATGGTGTATCTATCTCCAACTCTCGAGTCATGCTGAATCTAATACCATAGTTGAGCCCCTCGATAAATCAGCTGACTCACTCTCTAAGTGTAGAAACCAAGGCAGGTGCATGTATGGACAAGTCACTAAATCTAATAGCATACTCTGACACTATCATAATACCCTGGTGAAGCTACTCAAACTCCATGGGCCATGCATCAGTAAGGCTCTGAGGAACAAACTCTCTCAAGAACATCTCTGAAAACTGAGCCCATATAAGTAAAACTACATCGGCTGGGCTACCCTCCTCGTAATCCCGCCACCACTGATATGGTGCTCCCGATAGCTGGAATGTAGTAAAAGCAACCCCACTCTTCTGCACAATACCCATAGTGAGGAGAATACGGTGACATTTCTCAATAAAATCATGTGCATCCTTAGTATCTAGGCCACTGATAGTAGGAGGGTGGTACTTCCTGTACCTCTCAAGTCTAAGATGTTCCTCCTCAAATGATGTTGCCCTAACGTTGGGCTGAAATGGAACAACAAGTTGTACTGGTATAACCTCTAGGACTTGATCAATATGGACCTGTTGCTCAGGGTATGGGCCGTGGGAGTCTGAGCTCCTCCCCTAGCCTAAGATATGGCTGGTGCAAATGGAATCAACCCTGCATGAGCTAGAGTACCAAACATGCTCAAGAACTGTGTGAGGGTCTCCTGAAATGGAGGGGTGGCAACAGGCGCCTCAGTTTCCTGCCCCCAACTGGAGCTACTTGTGGCTCCTCTATCGCAGCTTTAGATGCTCTAGCTGCACCACCAGCCCCTCATCGGCCCCGACCTCTCGCGGCTCTAGTAGGCGCGGGCGTCTGATTGTCGGATCCAACGGTGCGTGTCCTCACATCTGTGAGAGAATAGAAAGAAAAAGATTCAAAATTTCGAAGTCAACTAATTCGCACGATAAGGAATCAATGAAGTGAAGTTTCCTAACAGTTCCATAGCCTCTCGAAGATAAGTATAGACGTCTTTGTATCAATCCATAAGACTCTACTAAACCTTCTCATAAATAGTACCACGAATGAACCTAGAGCTCTGACACCAACTTGTCACGACCCCAAATTTCTCACTATAGGATATCGTGATGGCACCTAATTTCTAGGACTAGGTAAACCTAACATACATGAAGAAATAACGGAAATAACAATAGAACTTCAAATTAAGCCATCTAGCTAACATAATAGAACTCAACAGTAGCACTGACAAAAACTCCCAAAATCTAGTGAGACTGGCTCTACAGGAATATATTGGAACATCCCTAATACATCACTGTCTAAATAAAGAGTATGCAATAAAAAAACAAGGACAAAGGGTGACTCTGAGGCCTGCAAACGCCGACAGGTATACCTTGAAGTCTCTGATATGGAAGCTCTATTCATTGGTGCCTAGCCTGGTATGAGGTAACTGGATCTGCACAAAAAGATGTGCAGAAGCATAGTATGAGTACACCACAATGGTACCCAGCAAGTATCAAGCCAAACCTCGGTAAAGTAGTGACAAGGTGATGGTAGGATAGAAACATGTGTTTTAGTCGTAGTACTGCACTCTAATTACAGCATTTTTACGTGTGTTTGAGATTAAATGATAGTGAATTACACTTATTACGTGTTTTATGCCTTGCAGGAAGTGATTCTGAGTTAAGAAGTTAATTTGCAGCTAAATCGAACAAGTTGGAGCTTTGAAATATGAGTGAAAGCCCAAGAAATTAAGTCGTGATCACGTTCGGGGTCGAGGACATAGTCCGGATGTCAAAAAGTGGACAAAAAGATTTACTCTAAGCAAACAACACTGTCGTGCCGCATGGGGCACCACATTACGGCTGTGTAAAAGTGGGCTGCTTATCAGATTTCACCTATCTGAAGATCCTCACAAGCGCGTTGCATGGTGCGACGCGGGTGCGGCGCGCCTGTACATGTTTGTTAGAGTTATTTCCTGCTTCGGCTAGGAAATGATAGTTTTGTTCGGGGCCCATTCCTACAGGGTATAAATACACCAAAAATACGTTTCTAATGGGACTTTTGACCTACGAAATATTTGAGAAGCAACTAAGGCAAGAATATATATGAATTCATCAAGATTTCAACCAACGATTGGTGCAATACGGGAGTTCATATCGAATCATTAGCATTGATGTTTTCTATATTTAAACCTTATTGAGATGACTTTTTCCATTACTATGGAGTAATTTCCATTAGGGTGTTGACAAATACGGTGATTTGATAACTTGATTAGGGATTCAATTCTTGATAATTGTTGGAATTAATTGATGGAGTTTTAATTTGTATTGTGAAGTTATTTCTTATTTTGCTTAATCGAAAGAGGAGCTTGATTTTGATTTCTTTACACCTCATGCTCTAGTTTAAATTCGTGATTCAAATAGGTAATCGAAAGAGACTCTTGAATTGTTAATCGAACTAGAAAATAGGGAAATATTCATGAGAAGTTATCCTTTAGACCATATCCATCATTTTATTCATTGCAGTTATTTACCGTGCTTCAATTAGATTAATTATTGAAATTAACGTTTAATCAAAAGAGGAACATTAACTTCAAGTGTAATATAATTATCTGTTGAATTTGTGAGAATCAATAGTATTATAGAGTGAACTAACTCAAGAATTGATCCCGAGTCAATTATTTTGTACCTGTCTAGTCAATTACCCTGATTTCTCTCATTGATATCTCTTTGTTCCTCATCCGATGTCTTTGGTGTTCAATTGTTAATTGCTTAATTTTAGTAGTTAATCATAGTTGATAATCATTAAATCAAGTGTTGATTTTCCTGGATAGTAATTAACTGAAGATTATTCGAACATTGTTTAAATTCGATCCCTATGGAGACAATAATTAAACTAACGCTCGTCACGAGTTCAGGTCAAGACACCTACTAGGATGATAAAAGAAGTTGAACATGTATAGTACAATATAATAATGGAAATGAGGAAATGATACAATGAAGAAATACAACAATCTACAACTGAATTTAAGGCAATAAAGGCATTAAGGGAGGAACACGCAATAAGAATACCAAGAAAATGATGCAGAAAAACACAAATGATGTAAATGAAAGATAACAACAAGAATCGCCACCGAGGTACCGCCTTGTATCTCATTTCACAATCACAATCACAATCTTTACTTATATCACCGCGAGAGCCTTACATTTAGTTTCGAAAAATCATTTTTCTCGAAATAGATACCCTCGATGTATCCCACCTTATCACACCGCGTGGCTTCAAGTAGTTACCCTACTAGAAACACGCGTATGAAACCCACCTTATCTTACCCCATGCATATCAACCCCTTTCCTTATACCACTGCATGCGTATCAAGAAGACAACATAATAACAACTTGCACCACAAGTGCTCAGATGCCACAACTTGCCAAAAGAATCAACGATACCAATGTTTCCACAACAAATAGCTCATGGCTCAACCACACTATGCATAAGAGTCTCAACAAATAGCAACTGAAAGTGAATAACTCAACAAGAATGGTATTTTAACAATTAACAACCTTGCCTCAATGTGATCACGGCTTTTACAACTTCAACATCAATAACTCAACAAGATGATATTACATGAAAACAACAAATTCAAGTAAACAATTCAACAATTAAAGGAGTAACTGACAATAAGGAAGATAATAATCTCAACTAAACATATAAGATCAAATAAGAAGTAAAAGGTGGAACAAGTGTTAACAATGTCAAGTAAGTCTTGTGATGGTAAATTAATACGCGTAAGGATAGACTAACCATGAAAAATATAGCATGCTATGAAAATTCAATTAAAGGCATGAAAGGAAGCTAAATAGCCTAAACGGGTCAATTACCACATATAGCCCGTGTAACCACTCGTCACCTTGCGTACACGGCTTTCACGTACCGCAATTAACACAAAACAACTCCAATCCTAAGGGGTAATTTCCCCACACAAAGTTAGGTAATATACTTACCTCAAATAAGCTAACTAAATCCACTAGTAAGCCTTTTCTGCGAATATCCAACTCTGAACGACTCGAATCTAGCCAAAATAACTTTATACCATAAATAGAAACCATAGGAAACTATTCCAGATAATAAAGTTACAATCTTTAAAGAAATCAAAAAGTCAACCCTGAGCTCGCGTCTCGAAACCCGACCAAACATACAAAATCCGAACACCCATTCAATAACGAGTCCAAACATACTAAAATGTTCAATTATGACCTCAAATAGACTTTCAAATCCTCAAATTATAGCTTAGGAAGTTTTCACCAATTTCCCCAATTTTTCCAACTCAAAACACTATTTAAATGATAAAAACAATGATGGATTCAAGTATAATAGTCAAATCCGAGTTAAAATCACTTACCTCGATCAAATCCTTGAAAATATCTCGCAAAATTTCCCAAAACTGAGGTCTCTAACTCAAAAGATGAAAAATGGGAAAAAATCGTTGATCTTCCTTTTTCAGCCCAGTGATTCGGCTTCTGCGGACCAACAATCACTTATGCGGCTCCGCACTTGCGGAAAATCCATCGCAGGTGCGGCTTACACTTAAACCCAGACCTTTTCGCTTCTGCGGACAAAATGGGCATATGCGCTATTGCACCTGTGGGCATCGCCCGCTTCTACGACCCCGGGTCAATCTGTCCCTCTTCACATTTGTGACCATTGTTTTGCACCTGCGGGCTCGCAGGTGCGGAAATCCTCTCGCAGGTGCAGCCACTGCCAAGGCCCCTGAATGTCTCTTTTGCGATCCCTCCAACCGTACATGCATCTAAGCCCATTGCAGGTGCGATGACACTAGAACTTCGGTTGTTCTTCAACAATCAACTTAAGTCCAAATGAGCCCGATTTCAATCTGAATGACATCCGGGGCCATCGAGACCCTGTACGAACATACCATAAAGTTCCAAAACACATGACGAACCTACTCGAGGCTAAAAATCACATCAAACAACCTCGAATCTACGAATCACACCCCATTTCAAGCCTATGGAATCGATGATGATTCAAATTCTAAAACCAATGTCGGAACATACCAAACCAACTCCGATTGACCTTAAATTTTGCACACAAGTCATAAATGACACAACAGACCTATTTCAAATCCCGAAATCAATATTCAAATTTGATATCAACAAAGTCAACTCTCAGTCAAACTTCTCAATCTTCCAATCCTTCAACTTTCAAACTTTTGCCAAATCGACCTACGGACATCCAAATCAATATCTGGTTATACACCTAAGTCCAAAATTACCATACGAAACTATCAGAACCATCAAAACTCCATTTCGTAGTCGTCTACACAAAAGTCAAGCTCCGGTCAACTCTTTTAACTTAAGCTTTCAACTTTGGGACTAAGTGTTCCAATTAACTTCGAAACTCACATGAAAACAAACTAACCACCCCAGAAAGTCACATAGCCACAATATAACATAGAGGAGGTAATAAATAGGGGAACGAGTAAAAAATACTCAAAACGACCGGCCGGCTCGTTACACCATGCACCCACCTCAAATGAAAAGCAACTTCTAGAGGAAGACAAATGACCAAGTATTCCAAGAGGAGGAAGTCCCACAAAATGAAGTTCAAGTACATGATGGCGTTCAAATTATATTGATGGTAGTGTGATAGAGACCTGAGAGGAGGTGAACCCGTATAGGGAACACATCATTAGCATTGCCGGATCCGGTGGTGCAAGCTAAGACACCCTTGAAAAAGCCTCAACCTCCTTACCCTCAAAGGCTCGCTATGAAAAATGGTGAGAATTAATTTAAAAATTTTATTCAAATGATGAAAGGTCTCTCTATTAGTCTGTGATTGGTGAAAGCTTTGGAATAAATGCCCGGTTATGCCAAGTTAATGAAAGATCTTGTGACAAAGAAGAGGTCGATTAATTTTGAATCGATCAAGTTCCCTAATCAAGTGAGTTCAATTGTCATTCCATCGCACCTAAGTTGGAGGGTCCCGATGCTTTTACAATTCCTTATACTATTGGAAGTGCTGATTTTACTAAATCTCTTTGTGATCTTGGGGCGAGTATCAATTTGATGCCTTATTCAGTGTTCAAAACTTTGATAATGGGAAAACCAATACCCATATCTATGAGGTTGCAAATGACCGACCATACAATGAAAAGACCGTTGGGTGTGATCGAGGATGTATTGGTACGAGTTGATAAATTTATTCTTCCGACACACTTTGTTATTCTTAATTGTGAGGTTGATTATGAAGTGCCTATCATTATTGGAAGGCCTTTACTTGCTACTGGTAAGGATTTTTGTGATGTTGAAGACAGAGGATTCACTTTCCGGGTTGGTGATGAACAAATGGTATTTTATGTTTGCAAGTATATGCGTCAACCAAATAGCAATGAGGTGTGCTCTTTTGTGGATTTTGTGACCGATGTCCTTGTTGATGATACTAGTGCAACAATCAATATTGGTGACATGTTGGAAGTCGTTTTGCTCAACTTTGATGATGATAAGATGGATGGTTTCATGAAATGTGTAAACTCTTTGCAAGGAATGGGGTCTTAAAATTACGCACCCCAAAGGAATGGGGTCTTACAATTACGCACCCCAAAAGTTGTCATTGGATCTTGAAAATAGGAAGACTCCTCCAACAAAGCCTTTAATTGAAGAGCCACCTACCTTGGAGTTGAAGTCATTGCCACCCTACCTTCGGTATGAATTTTTTGGCCCTTGTTCTACTTTACTGGTTATCCCTTCATCTTGTTTGACTAACGTGCAGGTAGATTCCATATTGGCGGTCTTACAATGGGGGAAGAAAGATATTGGATGGACTTTCACGGGAATTCGGGGTATAAGCCCTGTATTTTGTATGCACAAAACAAGTTGGAGGATGGTGCTAATCAATTTATTGAACATCAAAGAAGACTTAATGAGTTGTGCAAGAGGTGGTGAAAAAGGATTATCAAATGGTTGGATGCACATATCCGATAGTTCATGGACTTCTTCGATTCCATGCGTCCCAAAGAAGGAGGTCATGGCGGTTATTACCAATGATAAGAATGAGTTGATGCCCACAAGGGTGGTCACCAGTTGGAGAGTTCGTATGGATTATTGTAAGCTCAACAAAGTCACAAGAAAGGACCATTTTCCTCTCCTTTTCATGGATCAAATGCTTGATAGGTTGGTCGGTTGTGCTTTCTATTGCTTTGATGGTTACTTGGGATACAGTCAATTTTTTATTGCACCAGAAGACCAAGAGAAAACCACCATTACATGCCTATATGGTACCTTTGCTTTCAAGCGGATGCCATTTGGATTGTACAACGCATCGACTGATGGTTATCTTCACGGACATGGTGGAAGATTACCTTGAGGTCTTCACGGATGATTTTTTGGTGGTTGGGGATTCATTTGATGATTGTCTTGCTAATTTGGACAAGGTTTTGTCTAGATGTGAGCAAACAAATTTGGTACTCAATTGGGAGAAATGGCATTTCATGATTGAGAAAGGCATTATCTTGGCCATAAGATTTCAAAGGATGGTGTTGAAGTGGATAAGGAAAACGTTGAGGTTATTTTGAAGCTTCCACACCCATCTCAGTAAAGTGTATGGGGGAGTTTCTTGGGCCATGGGGGATTTTACCAAAGATTTAATAAAGACTTTTCTAAAGTGATGAACCTTCACGTAGACTCCTCGAGAAGGTTGCCAAGTTCTATTTCAATAATGATTGTATGAGAGATTTGAACAATTAAAGCTCAAGTTGACAATTACTCCTATCATTACCTCTCCAAATTGAAGTTTGCGATTTGAGCTCATGTGTGATGCAAGTGATGTAGCGGTTAGGGCTATTTTGGGGAAACGTATCAACAAAGTTTTCCACCCGGTCACTATGCTAGTAAGACCATGAATAGTTCCCTAGTCAACTTTACCATTACGGAGAAGGATACTTGCCATTGTGTTTGCTATTGAGAAGTTCCAACCATACTTGATGGATGCCAAAGTTATTATGCACACGGATCATGCGATATTTTGCTATCGTATGAGAAAAAAGGAATCGAAATCTCGTTTGATGAGATGAGTGATTTTATTGTAAGAGTTTGATATTGAAATCCAAGACAAGAAGGAAAATGAATAAAAAAAGTTGTGGACCACTTGTCTCGTTTGGAAGAGGAGGGGAGGTCACATGATGGCCTTGAGATCAATGACTCTTTTCCCGATGAGCAACTCTTGGTACTTTCAATGAAAGAGGTACCATCGTTTGTGGATATGGAAATTTCCTTGTGAGTGGTATCATTCTGGGAGAGTTCACTTCAAACCAAAGGAAGAAGATCAAGAGGGATTGTAAAGACTACCATTGGGATGAACCGTACCTTTTCGTATTTGCACGGATGAGGTGATTAGAAGATGTGTTCCGGATGAAGGCAGTGGCATTCATGAGGCTTGTCATTCTTCACCTTATGGTGGTCATCATGGTGGCTCAAGAACGGCGGCTAAATTCCTAAGTTGTGGTTTCTACTGGCCTACTCTATACAAAGATGCAAATAATTTGGTAAGAATATGTGATGGATGTCAACGGGCCACTAAAATTTCAAAGAAACATGAGATGCCCCTTATAACCATCTTGGAGATTAATATCTTTGATATTTGGGGCATTGATTTCATGGGCCCTTTTTGTAAGTTCTTGTCGTAACACCTACATTTTGGTTACGGTGTATTATGTGTCTAAATGGGTTGAATTAGTTGCTTTACCTAATAATGAGGCTAGAAGTGTGGTGGATTTCTTGAAGAGGAACATTTTCACAAGGTTTGGGACTCCGCTGGCAATTATAATTGATGGAGAGTCGCACTTTTGTTACAAGGCTTTTGACACTTTGATCGGAAAGTATAGTCTCACTCTAAAGTGACAACCCCTTATCATCCTCAAGCAAGCAGTCAAGTGGAAGTTTCTGACCGCGAGACAAAGAGTATTTTGTCCAAGATGATGAATGCAAATTGTTCAGATTGGTCTTAGAAGCTTGATGATGCACTATGAGCATATAGAAAGTCTTATAAAACACCTATCAGAATATCTCCATATCAGTTGGTATTCAGAAAAGCTTGTCATCTTCCGGTGGAATTAGAGCACAAGGCAATGTGGGATTGAATAAATTAAATCTTGATTGGGATGTAGCCTCTAACTTGGGGTTTCAAATTTGAATGAATTGGATGAATTCCTGTATCATGCTTATGAGAGTTCGTCCTTGTACAAAGAAAAGATGAAGTACCTTTATGACAAGTATATTTGGAACAAAGAGTTCGAGGCTGATGATCTAGTGTTGTTGTTCAACTCAAGGTTGAGAATGTTTTCTAGGAAGCTTAAATCAACGTGGAGTGGACCATTTGAAATTGTTGGAGTGACACCCTTTGGTGCTTTGGACTTGAATAACAAGAACAATGAAATATTTCAAGTTAATGGTTACCAAGTGAAGCATTACTTGGAAAAAGTTGGTGAAAGCCACGTGGTGGTGGTTCTTTACTTCAACTGAGGATGCTATGACATTTCATCATACCACGACGTTAATTAAGGCGCTTCTTGGGAGGAAACCCAAGATTTTTTCCTTTTTCTCTTTTAGTTTATATGTTTATTATTTTTAACTAGATTTGAAGTGTGATGTTCTGATCAATGTTGGCTATTGAGAGATGGATGAAGATGTAGCATTGCATGAAAAAAGTGCATGCCGCTCTTTTATTTGTGCGGCCACAGAAGAGGAAATGCGGGCAACAAAAATTTGGTTGCGGTTGCAGATTTTGACTACGACTGCATTTGCAAAAGGCAGCTCAAGTACTAAAATGAGGATCCTCCAAACATTTCTCACAATAGTGCAAAGCCAATTTTGTGGCCTATCAGATTTCAGAGAGGTCATTGAAAATAGGTTGAATGACGTGTGGTCACACATGAAAAAGTGCGGACTGCTCAACTACAAGCTCTCCACCTCCCAAGTAATAGAGTACGGGCCGAATTTGAAATTTTATGGTCGTACTCACCCTCTCTTTGAACCGAACCATGCACATATATAAATAGAATAATAGGTCATCATTTTACTCTTTTTGCCATTTTCACCCTCTGACTGAGATTATACTGAATAACCATTTGCTTGCACATTTGACCACACACATCTACTCACATTACAGTCATTCTGATCACACTTACATAATCTGGTATGCATCATATTCAATCTTGTTGATTTTTCTTTTAAATCTATTTTTGATTTTTAACTTCTTTTTAGGCCATCTAAGTTACATCCCTTATCTGTGTCCGAGTGGGGTAGTTTAAGAATGGGTATTGTGAAATTATGTTGAGATTGGGTTGGGTTTGTTGCTATCATGCCTTTACCGTGTTACCCAGTTGGATTGAACAAACAATTGCGTGACCAAGGTAGAAACTGACCTTCGTACTTTACTGTTCTTGATTGTGCAGACCGCGTTTGAAATTTTGCAGTCTTCAATTGCTGATTTAGGTGGCTTGGTTGATAACCCTAGTTATGCGAATCGCAATTAATTGTGCGAACCGCACTTGAAATTTCATGGCGGCAAAGAGAGGTCCACACCGTCCTTCAGAGAACTTCTTCTCTGGGACCTGAGTACTTTTACTCGTGTTCGGACCACAATTTAATTTTGCAAACTACAGTTGGATTTCTTCGGCTTCAGAAGCATCTCCTCAGTGCCTTCAGAGACTTCTATCTAAAGGTCTGATGCATCTGTGTAGAAGTGTGGCCGTACTTGAATTTTTGCGGACCGCACTTTCACTTTACGGACTGCACTTGGAATTTTGCGGACAACACTTCCACTCTTTCTTATGCATGTTTAACAATGAACACCCCACTGAACTTATGCTTTCCTTTACTGCTAATGTGACCCCTAACTACTTTATACCTCATGTCAATAACTTGTATACTAACTGACAACTCTCTTTGTGCATAAACAGATAATGGTACATTCAAGACGAAAGGTGGAGACATCCAAAGGAATAGGTATCCAAGGGAAGGGCAGAGGAAGAGGTGACATTCACCCTATTGCACAAAAATAAATCGCCAAGAAACAAACATCTAGCCAAGAGAAAGTTTGGAGCATCTCAGATGTTAATTCTTATGTCCCGTCTAGGAAAGCCTCCGAAGGCAACTCATTATCTCAGCCTAAAGAGCACAATGAGAAGCAGTCTCAGCCACAAGTGTAATCTGAGACCCAAGATGGACCTTCCACATCTTAGGGTACCTCCCATGGCACAACTAGTACTAGCACTGAGTCAAATGCAACTGCATCAAACCCTGGTTATGATGATACACCTGATTACGAAAAATGGGGAAAGGTTTCAAGGGATGGCACATGAAGAACTAAGAAAAAAATGGTTTGGGAAGATCGGTTCTTGAGCTTCAACGCTTATGTGGACTTCAAAAAGTGGTGGAAAGAAAGGCCCTCACTTATGAAAGGAAATTCCTCACCAAGGACCTAGACAAGTACAATCTGGCAGTCCTTGAACAATTTACAAAGAGAAAATGCTGGATGCAGTTCACTGAGGAGATAGTTGATGTCAAGGAACACCTTGTCCGGGAGTTCTACGCCAACACTGTGCATATTGTAAAAGGAACTAAGGTTACCGAAGTACGCAACCTCAAGGTGAAATTTGATCACCGCACTTTGAATTCCTACCTAGGACTTAAGGATGTGGATCCGAAAGAGTATCTGGCCAAATTAGCTAAGAATGAGAAGGTCTGGTGGAGATCCTTGAATCTGGGTCTACTCCTCCTTGGATAGGTGCCGGAGTGCCAATCTTCTGCAAGACCTTGAGCTTCGAGGCGAAGGGGTGGCAGACTTTTGTTTGTAAGAGAATTGACCCAAGGCTTAACGAAAACAACCTACCTCTGGAGAGAGCAGTGCTTGTGGCTTATATCATGGCCAAGTACCCAATCAATGTGGGTGCCTTGATTTCGGCCAATATCACTCTAGTAGCACAGCAGAGTAACACTTTTTATCCCTACCGCAACACCATCATAGAGTACTTGACAGATGCCAAAGTGGAGCCTAGACCATTTGATACAAAAATTAAGCCAACTGACCCCTTTGATATGTATAAGTTACAACACCCCAGAACCCCAAGAAGAGGAGACAACCTTCCACTACCACTAGCCAGTTTGATAAGCCTGTATTAGCTGCTCTCGGTCCCTCTGATATCCCTTCCTCTTCAGCTGAGCCTTCTACCCTTGACAAAGACACAACTCTGGAGCCACCATCAATCCCTTCTCTATTGCCTACGATAGCTTTGAGGTTGATGCCTATGCCTACTAGCCCACTATTTGCTTACCGGTTTCTTAGACATTGGTGAGTCTCAACAACTAGATGCACATAGCTACATCAAAGTTGTCTGAGCCATCTAGTGCAATTGCGGGATAGCCTCTATACAACCAGACTCTCCTCACGTTGATGAGAAGCTCACTAAGATCTTGGACAACAAGAAAGTGATTAAGGACACACTTGTTTAGAATGGTGCAGTGATTAAGAGGTTGACCGAGCAAGTGAAGAAGCTGCAGACGACTCAGGCCAGCGAGAAGTCAGTTGACTCGCGGCGGGCTGAAGTGAATAGGATAGCTTGGCACACAACTTGCCATTTGACATGCTAATTGGCCCACCTAGCCTCAAAAAGCTCAGACTTCTCAGGATACCTCTACTGCTCAGGCTGAGGAGCCTTGCCTTGCGTCCAACACTACTACTGTGGTGCATGACATGTTCACATATCAGGAAGCTCCCACAGACGTTGATGATACCATCCATATAGCCGAGCTGGCTCGGACTGACCCTACTGGTGATACCGTGATTACTGGGGATGCTTAGGTAGTTTCTTCGCCCCTCTCTGCTCTTTGATTTTATTTTTAAAGCATTGAGTACAATGCTTATTTTTATTTTGGGGGAGGGGGAGGGGGAGGGGGAGAGGGGAGAGGTGGAGAATTTGAATTGATTGGATACATTTGATTACATCCATTGGATGTTTCATTTTGTTAATTTTTAGTTGTTTGATACATTTGGTATTAATCTATAATTTTATTTTGGTAGAACAAATATTATGCTTTTATTTCTTGTTATTTAATAAGACTTTGATTTTTTTATTGCCACGGTTCTTTCCAAAGGTATTTTTTTTGTATGAAGCGAGTGACTTTTCCTGAGGAGGGATAGTGTGACAACTTTCTTAAGAAAATTAGTCTGTTACATGTGTAGCTAGTAGTAGTAGTAGTAGCAAATAATAATGAATAAAATCCCTAATCAAGTTCTTCTATGAAAACGAGTTATTTATGCTTCATGTGGTACAAACATACTTAACTCCATGCTTATTGTTTGAGACAAGGTTGTTGTTAATCATTTTTGAGAAAAGAAAATCTAGCAAGGTGACTTTGAGGCTCTTGATTTGTCTTTCAATAATCATTGGGTGGTTGTGTAGACAATAGAGATCTTTGACACGAATGTGGTTATTGTGGTTTTTAGACTCTATCTTCTTTTACGGTCTATTTGCATGAGAGATGAGGTAAAATTTTGTTGCTAGTCCAAGTGCTTTAGTGAATAGTCTAGAACTTGCCCCGAATATGCTTCAAAGCAAAATTTTGAGTTTTCTTGGTTTGAAAGATGATTGTAGGCTTTCCTTGGACCGTATGAGCTTTCAATTGACACCCTATGATCATTATACCTAGTCAACCACCTTTGAGCATTTAGCCTTTGTCTTTTGATAGCCTTGATACAAGCCTTTCACCTTTTGAACATGATATCCTCTTGTCACCTGAACCCTCTTAAGCACCGTATGTAGCATGTGGCTCAAAGCCTAAGTTTCGGGGGAAATTGAGAAATCTAAAAGAGGTACCAAGAGAATGAAATTGAGACAAGTATCTCTAGCATAAAAATAAAGGAATAAAGAGAATGAAATTGTCAAAAAATAGTGATGACAAGTCTCTCTAGCCTCCAAGAAGAAGGAATACCTCCAAAGGATTGACAAATGTAAGCCAAGAATTGAGAACCCACTTGCATCTCATACAGTATCCTAGCCCGGATCAAAAGCCTTCATTACAATCCGAAAGAAATCCTATTTGATTTTTAATCGAGTATGATTAAATTAGTGAAGATGTACA
Source organism: Nicotiana paniculata (assembly GCA_005239505.1). Classification (NCBI taxonomy): domain Eukaryota; kingdom Viridiplantae; phylum Streptophyta; class Magnoliopsida; order Solanales; family Solanaceae; genus Nicotiana; species Nicotiana paniculata. Next base: position 36,967 of record ML362924.1, on the reverse strand, counting down.
TGAGGGGCAACCTTGGTTGCACTAGAAATTGGGTGTTGAAAATAGAAGTGAGCAATACAAACGGAAGGTAGAAGAGGAAGAGTTTGGAGTTCACCGTGATTTACATGAAAGAACAAGAATCCATGATGAATGAAGTCAACTCTTGAGGATCAAATGTCATACTAGAATTACATGAGATGAGCAAGTTGTACCTTTTTGAAAAATTTGACACCTTGTTTAGAATGCATGAGTGTTTTGGGTAATTGTTGGTCCCAACTGAGTATAAATGACTTGTGGGTGACTCCTTGAAATGATCATACAATATGGGAAGGAGGGTGCTAATCTAGTTGCTTGAGGACAAGCAAACACTTAAGTTTGAGGGAGTTGATAAGTGTGGTTATAGTACCTTCTTGCTATAGTTTTTAGTCTGAAAGTACTGATTTTATCTTCGAATCAATGAAATTGGTCGAATGCAGGTGTGCTGGAGAATGTAAGATCAATGAAGAAAATGACTAAAAAAGGAGATGTTCTAGCCAAGTTCAGCAAAGAGGAGAAATGCTAAGGAAAGTGCGGACTGCAGAATTTCATCTGCAGCTGCAAAAGCAAGTGCGGTCCACAGAAGTTGGAATGCAGCCGTAGAAGAAGAATTGAAGCTTTAGGGATTTTTGGTAGAATCGCGGTCCGCAGATTAAAATGTGCGGTCACACTTGGTTCGTAAAACAGGTTCGCGTTGACAAACTTGAAAGATCAGAGAATGAGAATCAAACAAGTATGAAGCTTCCTCAAATAGGGCCCGCAAAAATTAAAGTGTGGCCACAAAAGTTGATGTACAGACGCAAAAGCTAAAATGCGACCGCAGAACTCCTCCTACTGAAAGCACATAATTATCAACCCAGTTGAAGTACGGACCTCAGAAGTTGAAGTGCAGTCGCAAAACCCTCCAAAGGGCATTTCTGTTAGAGATATAGGACTTTATGACTCTTTAGGGCATCTTTTCATTAGCATCTGTTAATTCGTTATTTTTATCCATTTAGAGCAATTATGAGCTACAATTAGAGATGATAATTTACTCTTTCATTTTAACTTAGTTTTATGTCTTTAATTTCTTTTTACTTTCATCTTTCCATGTCTATTTACATGAGGAGCTAGATTTTTATTTAGGATAGTGATCAAACCTTAGTATGTAAAACTTATGGGTGTTTAATATTATACTTGCTATTAACTGGGTTAGTGCTATTTAGCCTTTTTTATGCTTTAAATTTAGAATTGATAGTTACCAACATTGATTCATGCCTATTTGACTTTGTTCTGACTTGAGAAAGAGGAATTTTGTCTACGAAAACTTGACTAACAAGAAATTGAACTAGTTAAGTTATTGATTGGGTTAATTAAAGGACTTGAACTAGAGATAGGGATCATATAACTTGGAATCATATTCAATTTACATTTATAGCTACCTATTTGGGCATGAGAGAGCTAGTTTGGGCATAATGACTCTTTAACCGAGAGGTATTAAGTGAATACGTGAGTCTTGAGATTCATAACAACCACGATCTACCAAGAAAACATAAATTTACTTTACCCATTAGGTTTACACCTAGTTTAATGTTACAACCCTAGACTTTTATCTATTTGATAAAACTTCAAAGATATTTCAATTATTACTTGTTGGCTAGATTCGTCAAAATCCTCAGTAGTTTAATTAGAAAAATTGATACTCACTTTTGTTTGAATGTTCAATTTTTATTATTGTTATGACTGTTTCATGTTCACTTAATGAGGGGTGTGAATTGGACGTGATCACTCTCATACAATCATCATTGAAATGGAACTTGACATCTTTCTCGAGGAGTTTTCACAAAGGGTTCACCACCTTAGAAAAGTCTTAGATAAATCTCCGGTAAAATTCCGAATGGCCCAAGAAACTCTACACTCCTTTTACCGAGGTAGGAGGTGGAAGTTAGAAATAACTTTAATTTTTGCCCTATCCACTTCAATACCGTTCTTTGAAATTTTATGTCCAAGGACAATACCTTCCTCAACCATGAAATGATATTTCTCCCAATTGATTATCAAATTTATTTCTTTACATCTAGCCAACACCTTGTCCAAATTAGCAAGATAATGATTTGGTACTCTCTCGATAGCTTCAATAGTTCACTGAAAGCCTTTGGTGTAATAAACCGCAAGGCCTTTAGAAAGAAAGATATAATATAATAATGAATTAATTAATAATTAAAAAAGGGTTGGTTAAGAACTATTGACTATAAACCATAGAATTTATAGTCACTCAATGGAAATGTTCGCCTTTGTTTGGAATGAAAATGGATGAACTGATGAAATTCGGGGAAAATATGGAAGCGGTCACTATACTGGGGGGAGGAGGGGCAAGACATGACCGCGACTTAAGAAAAAAGTACCCTTGAAAAGACTAAATGAATCTCCAACAATCGAAAACTTATCCATGTAGACCTCAAGGCAGTCTTCCACCATGCCCGTAAAAATAGCCATCATACACCGTTGAAAAGTCACAGGTGCACTGCACAATCCAAAAAGCATCCGCTTGAAAGCAAAGGTACCATATAGGCATGTAAAGCATTTGATCCATGAAAGGGAGAGGAAAATGGTTCTTTCTTTGACTTATTTAGCTTTCTATAATCCATACAAACTCTTCAGCCGGTGATCGTTCTTGTAGGTATCAACTCGTTCTTATCACTGGTAACAACCGTCATGCCCCTTCCCCTCCCCCCCCTCCCCCCCCACTTTGGGCCATATTAAACCAAAGAAATCCATGAACTATCTGAAATGGGGTAGACAACCTCGACATCCAACTATTTGATAATCTCTTTTTTTACCACCTTTTGCATAGCCTCATTGAGTTTTCTTTGATGTTCGATAGATGGTTTAGCACCATCTTCCAACTTTATCTTATGCATGCAAAATACGGGGCTTATACCCCAAATGTCCATCAAAGTCTACCCAATAGCTTTCTTTCTCCTTTGTAAGACTGCCAATGTCGAATTAACCTGCATGTCAGTCAAACAAGAAGAAATAATAATAGGTAAAATAGAACTAGGGCCAAGAAATTCATGCAGAAGGTGGGGTGGAAATGGCTTCAACTCCAAGGTAGGTGGCTCTTCAATTGAAGTCTTTGTAGGGGGAGCCTTCTTATTTTCAAGATCCAATAATAACTTTTGGGGTGCATAGTTGGAAGACCACATTCCTTGCAAAGAATTCACACATTCATGAAATCATCCATTTCATCATCATCAAAGTTGAGCAAAATGGCTTCCAACAAGACACCAATATTGATTGTGGCACTAGTATCATCAACAATGACACAAGTCACCAAATCCACAAAATAGCACACCTTATTGCTATTTGATTGACGCATAGACTTCACACATGAAATATCACTTGTTCATCACCAACTCGGAAAGTGATTTCTCTAGATTCAACATTACAATGATCTATACCCGTATCAAGAAAAGGCCTTCCAAGAATGATAGGCATTTCATAATCAACCTCACAATCAAGAATAACAAAGTTCGCCGGAAGAATAAATTTATTAACTCGGACCAATACATCCTCAATCACATCCAACGGTCTTTGCATTGTGCGATCAACTATTTGTAACCTCCTAAATATGGGTCTTGGTTTCCCAATCCCCAAAGAATTAAAAACTGAATAGGGCATCAAATTGATACTCTTCTAAGATCACATAAAGTTTTAGCAAAATCGACACTTCCAATAGTACAAGGAATTGTGAAAGGGTCGGGATCCTCCAGCTTAGAAGCCATGGAATGAACAATAGTACTAACTTGATGAGTGACCTTGATTATTTCAAACTCCATTGATCTATTCTTGGTTGCAAGATCTTTTATAAACTTGGTATAATCGGGCATTTGCTCCAAAGCTTCCACCAGTGGCACATTAACAGAAGGAGATCTTTCATCATTTGAATAAACATTTTGAATTAATTCTTACCATTTTTCTTAGTGATCTTTTGAGGTTAAGGAGGTGGAGGCTTTGTAAGGGTGCCTTAGACTTTTGCACCACCGGAACTGGCATGTAAGTGATGTGTTCCCTAGATGGGTTCGCCTTCTCTCGGGTCTCTTTCACACTATCATCAATATCAATCTGAACTTTATCACGTACTTGAGCATCATTTTGTGGGACTTCATCCTCTTGGAACATTTGGTCATCATCTCCAATTTGCTTTTCATTTGAGGCGGGTGCATTCTTGACTCTTTCACTTCTTGTGATAACCGCCATAGCATGTCCCATATTGTTACCAACCTTTGGGTTCACTATTGTATCACTTGTTAATACACCCTTAGGACGAGTATTAAGAGCTTGAGAGATTTTCCCATTTGAACGTCAAGACTCCGATAGCATAATCATTTAGGAATAAAGGAAATGAAGCAGATTTAAGATAAATTAGTATTAGAACTCGCGCATAATAATAAAGAATACCAATTATTTTAAATACGATTATCTGTCTAGTATATTATATCATGTTGTATTAATAGAATTCCAACTGGCATCTTACTTCTCCATACACTATTTCATTAACTAAATTTATATAAAATTAGAAAATAAAATAAATTAAGTGAATAATACACAAAGATACTATTTGATATATTTAGAAAATTGAAGAATTGTCAACTATATAGAATAAAATAAAAATCCAAAAATAATTTTTAACAAGTAAGAAATATTTTGTGCTTTATTAAAAGGAGTAGTAGACAATGATATTAAGCTAAATGACACAATAATAAAATGTCATATTAATAATATAATAATACTAAATAATAGAAATTATAATAAAAAATAAGAAACAAAAGAAACTTATACGATGGCTATATGAATCATTTTTCTTTAATTAATTCAAAATATAAATATCCTCATATTGTCTATATTTCATCTTTGTATTTTTTTTCTACTATAACATTATAATTAGTTTTCTTCATTTTGAATTTTACATATAATTAAAATACTATCATATTTAAAATTAATTTTAACTTCAAATTTTTTAGAATATATTCAGATAAGTTATTTTACTATTTTATCATAAATCTATTGATATTCTTAATATTGCTATTTTCTTATTATTTGCTATAAGCAAATAAACTTTCTTTTATCTCAACTCAAATATTTTTATCTGTAAATTTGAAACAATATTTTTATTTTTAAACTCAAATTCCAATTGTTTTTATAAAATAAAATATTTATATATTTAAGTTCAAATTTCAACTTTCTTTATCTCTGTTCAAATATTGTTATACAATACTTATGAGCTTTGTTCAAATAGGTATTTAAATTTAATTTTGTGACGACCCTATAGGTCATTTTGAGTACTAGCTCCATTTTTTGTGTTCCAAGACCTCTCGTAGATTTATTTGGTAATTTATGACTTGTGTACATGGGCTGTGTCGTTTTTCGAAAAGTTCATACGTGAAAATATAAAGAAAATATGATTTTCGACTTTAAAAGCAACCAGAGTTTACCACAGTCAACGTTTTCGATAAACGACCTCGGATTGAGGTGTTAACAATTCTGGTAGGTTCTTATAATATTTTTGGGCTTGTACGCATTTTTGGTTGGGGTCCTAGGTGACCCAAGGCCGTTGCGGTGCATTAAGTGAAAATTGGAAAATTGAGTTTTAAAATTGAAAATCTTGAGTTTTGATAATTGATTCTTGATATTTGATGTTATTTTATGATTTGAGCTAGCGAGCGAGTTTGTATAATGTTATTACACTTGTGTTGAATGTATGGTCAAGAATGTCATTCCCCCATCGATTGGTTTGAGGCCGATGAGGCTAGGTTATATGGTATTGATTTGGTAAAGGATGCCTTAGAAAAGATAAATTTGATTCAGGAGCGGCTTCGTATAAAAAACACAGTCCAGGCAAAAGAGTTGCGCGGATTAGAAAGCGCGTGACTTGATTCTGTAGGAGAGGCAAGTTGAGACCGAGGTTCATCGGTCCATTCGAGGTTCTGGAGAGAGTTGGTGAGGTTGCATACAGGCTTGCTTTGCCTCCTATCCTTCATCTGGTATTTCATGTGTCTATGCTCCAGAAGTGCCAAGCCGATATGTCCCATGTGTTGGATTATAACACAATTCAGATGGATGAGAACTTGATTTACGTGAAGGATCCAGTTACCGTTGTTGATAAACATGTTCGAAAGTTGAGATATAAGAAGATTGCAATGGTGAAGGTCCAGTGAAGAGGTCAACCAGCCAAAGAGGCGATTTGGGAGATCGATGAGGACATATGGAGTAGATATCCACACTTATTCGGCACTTCAGGTATGATTCTAAACCCGTTCGAGGACGAACATTTGTTTAAGAGATTGAGAATGTAACGACCGACCGATTGTTTTGATATCTAGATATCTGTTCCCCTATTTAAGATTTTTGTATGTGCTTTTCCTATTGTATGATTTGCGGGGGCGGTTGGTTTGATTTTGGAAGGGTTCGGGTTAAATTTGGAATACTAGTTTCATAATAGTGGCCGAAGGTGGCCAAGTTTGACTTGAGTCAACACTCTGAGTAAACGACCTCGAAATCGAAATTTGAAGGTTCCAATAGGTTTGTATGATGATTTTATACTTGGGCATATGTTCGGATCGAGTTTCGGGTGGACATGGAGCTTTTTGACGCTTATTGTTGGAAGTTAGTATTTTGAAGGTTTTAGAGTTTGCTACGTTTGACTTGAGGTGGAATTTGGTGTTATCAGATCCCATTTAGCATTCCGAGCCTATGAGTAGGTCCGTTTTGTTATATTGGACTTGTATGTGGAATTCGGTGTAATACCGAGTTTTCTAAGTATAATTCGTCGTGTTCGGAGTTCGTTGGAAGTTTGAAGATTAGAAGTTGATTAATTTGGTTTGGGGTGAGATTCTTGGTTGCGATATTATTTTATGTGTTCCGAGACCTTGAGTAGGTCAGGGTTATGTTTATGGACTTGTTGGTATAATTGGACAGGACCCCGGGTGGCTCGGGTGAGTTTCAGACCACCCAGAGTAAGGTTGAAGTTGGTAGATTTTGTTGATATCTAGTGTGCATTGCGATCACAGAGAAGGCCTCGTGATCTCGGAGTGTTGTGTGGAGCTGAGAATAGTTTTTCTTCGTGATCGCGGAGGGGCCATCACAATCGCGGATGGTGGTCTGGCAGTGCTTACGCGTTCGCGTGGTTGAGGTCGCGAATGCGACGAGTTTGCCAGGGGAGTCAGTTGGTCTACACGATCGCGTGAAGGCTTCGCAATTGCTGATAAGTATGGATTTAACCACTTATTAGTACCTTCTTGCTACCGTTTTTAGACCGAAAGTATTGATTTTTGTCTCCTAATCTAGTGAAAATGGTTGAATTGCAGGTGTGCTGGAAAATATAAGTTCAATGAAGAAATTTTTTTAGAGAGGATCATCCACTCTTTCATTTAATTTTATTTTTATACATTGGATTTCTTTTTTATTTTCATCTTTTCAAGACTCTTAACATGAGTAACTAGATTTTTATCTAGGGTTGTGATCCAACGATAGTATGTAAATCTTATGGGTTATTAATATTATGTTTGCTATTGATTGGGTTAGTGTTGTTTAGCATTTTTAATGCTTTAAAGTTAGAATTGATGGTTCCAAACATTGATTTATGCCTTTTTGACCTTGGTTTTACTTGAGAAAGAGGAACTTAGTCTAGGATAACTTGGCTAACAAGAAAGTAAACTAGTTGAGTTATTGATTAGTTTAATTAACGAATTTGAACTAGAGATATGAATAATCTAACTTGGACTCATATTCAATTGCACTTATAGCTACCCATTTGGACTTGAGAAACCTAAATTGCGCTTAATCACTCCTTAAGCAAGAATTATTGAGAATCCCGAGCCAATGTCTCTCAAGGTGATCCCAACTTGATTCACCTTCATAAAGAATTGCAAGACCATGGGCAGGCTGTTGCGGAATTGACCACCACCATGACTCAACTTGCTAAGGCTCAACTTCGTCAAAAACTCCTAAGCAAGTTCATGCCATGGAGGGAGTGAGTGTTTTGGCCAATAAGAAGCGAACTAAAGGTCTCCAATTTAAACCCCAGGTAGAGACTTATGCACAAGTCATGGTGGTTATGATCAAGATGACTCCTATCAAGAGCAAGAAGAAGATGTGCAATTTGTAAACAATTACCAAGGTTAATGGAGTAATTTCTAAGGCTCCAATCAAAATCAACGTTGATCTCAAAATAACCAAAGCAATTAGGATTCTAACAGTTAAGGGAATTGCATAACAACAACAACCAAGGGAATTGGGGAAGTAAAAATTAAGAAAATTGGGGAACAATAACAATCATGCAAATCGGAATTTGGATTTTTAAAGACCTCTAATGTACCAATAACCAAGCAACTCACATCCTTATCCTTCCCATAGTTCAAGTTCAGAAAGGTTTTGAGAGAGAAGATGCTTATTAGGATTGTGAGGAGGAGGGAAGATTCTTATTAAGATGCTATAAAATACAAACATTAGCTATGTATTGTATTTATTTCAAATTATAGTTGTAAATATAAAATACCTAGTAGATATTAATTATGCCATGTAAAGTTATTTATCCAAATTAGAGTAGACATCTTAATTTTTTTCTAATTAAAGTTGAGTCCAAAAAATTCATCTTAAATATTTTCTTGGGGCCATTTTGGGCTTGGACTTCGATTTGAAATGGCTATGTGATCTAACTAGGGCTGTCTATCACAATACGGACCAGCCGAAATCGTCAAAATATCGATTCGGGGTCGTTTACATAAAATATTTATCATAGTCAACTCACGTTGTTTTTAAAGTCAAAAATCATATTTTCTTCAAATTTTTACATAAAAGCTTTCTGGAAAAAGATAACGACTATGCACGCAAATCAAAAAAATCAAATGAAGCTAATAGAAGTCTCGAAATACGAAAATAAAGGCTAGTACTCAAAATGACCTATCAGATCGTCAAATGATCTAGTTTTATTGGTTCATGAACTAATACTACCATCTTTTATTTAAATTTCTTAAAATAAAATTTTACAAATTTAAAAAGTTAAGTAAGGTTGAATGTACCACAAATAAAGGTAGAAAAACAAAACATTATCAAGACTAAAAGGAAAAAAACAAAACCCTTTTCATATATTCTTTATGTTTTACTTTTTCTATTTCCACCGTTTATGTAGAGATATAATGTGAAGCATAAACACCTCATAATATGATTAAACTCATACTTCCTACGATTAAAATAAATAAAATAATGTAGCATGTCACACAAGAAAAAAATGATAATTTACACACACGTAAATATTACAACATAGTTTTCTTTGATATAACAACATAGTTTTGTTTGTATAATAAATAAAGATAAAGAAAGAAGTTTTACGTTTTGAAACCACAAAAAAAGAAAAGCTGAAAATTGAGTATAGGTAGGTTTCAATTATCCCTTTTAATGCTGTCATGGTCACTTCTGATTGGCTGCTACAGCACATCTTCTAATTAGGGCCCAAATCCAAAAGAAAAACTAATATTAGGACAAAGCCAAAGTTGGATTCTTCAAACGCAAAAAAGTTCCAATACAGTATCTGTCGGTAGTGAGAAAAGATGGCGAGTGGAGGTGCTGCTGGTGGTGGAGGAAAAGTGTCGTTCAAAGTCACTCTTACCTCCGATCCCAAATTGCCATTCAAAGTGTATGTATTTCTCTTTTGTTTTCCTCATAATTTAATGCATCATTTGTGTTTTCATATGGATTTTCTCCTTTATTGTTGATATCAGTTTTAGCGTACCGGAGGCAGCTCCGTTCACCGCTGTTCTCAAATTTGCGGCGGAGGAATTCAAAGTCCCTCCCCAAACAAGCGCCATCATCACTAATGGTACCCTTCTCCCCTCTCCTTTTCCCTTCTGTTATGGTTTTCTATTTTTTGTTTTTAGTTTTTGATTGGTCTAGTCAGTTAGGATACGCTGGTCTTGTCCAGATAGACCCAGGTTTGGTTGCCGGAAATTCAATGTTAATTGTTGACCCAAATTGGGATTGAGGCATATTTGATTGACCCATTGATTGATTAAATAAGAATTATAAAATTGATTTTATCTAGAACAAATCTTGTGTAACTTCAATAATAATATCACTATAGAAAGAAGTTAAAGTTTGTAGTAACAACGAGGAGACTAAAAGCCTAAGAAGTTGGATATGGGGCATAATTCTACCTCAGGCCCAGGAGCTACCTGATGAGGAGATGATAGCCCGTTCCCTCAACCAATGTTCGACATTCTAACACCTTTTCCACACGTCCATGGACAACATAATATGCGAGTAACATCGGGTAAAAGGGATGGGTATGACTCTAATATCATCTAAATGAATCTTAGCCCTTACTCAACTCAAAAAGTTGCTAATAAGGTGAAGATTGGTTAAGACCATATAAGGGAACAACTTCTCATTCTCTCAACCAATTTGGGAAATTCTAACAAAATGCAAATGTACTGTTTGACGTACAACAACCTTACGTAAACAAAAATATTAAAATCAATACAAATGTATTGTTTGACATTAGAGTAAATTTGTCAATTCTAACAATTTTATTTTTCCAACTATTAAGATTAAGCAACAAACAACATATAATAGAGTGATTAAAACTTTTAAAACCAACACCAGCACAAAATTGCATATATATGTGAGAAATACGTAAGTCCAGTTTTAGGTAGAGTAGGTGAAGCATAATTTTAGGTTATTGCGCACGGGCTTTACTTTCACTAATAATTACGGACAAACAAATTAATCAAGGTAAGTGACACCAGAGTGAATGCTGTATTAAGTTGGTATGATTTTTCGTACTTATGGATAAAAATGATATGTAGTGCTCATCAGTTCCTCATAGGTCAGAAAGTTGATTTTCAGTGAATCCTAAATTCTCGGGTAGCATTTGGATTAAAATTCCGAAAGGGAAGTGATTGAAATATTTCATGTTAAGAAAATTGATGTTTGAGATTGCCAATGTAAATATGGCTTTCCTTTGGTAGCAAGAAAACAATATCTCAGCTTCCTTCTTTCCGATGTTTTGCTATTCTTCGCTCTTCCCTTTCAATGTACAAAGGGAAGTAAAAGCAACATGCTTCTTATTTATTGCATCTAAAATTAGAAAAGCTTGGACTTTTACTATTATGTTGTATGACATTTCCTTCTTTTTTTTTTAACTTTTTTTTTTTTTGTCTGGTTGCAGATGGAGTGGGAATTAATCCTCAACAAAGTGCAGGTAATGTCACACTTTACATAAATATTTTATAGTTACCTCATCTTTTTTTGTTGGTGGCTAAATGATGGTTTATTTTTTTCTGGATGATAAACAATCTTTGGGAATGGAAGTTTTAAAATATATACTCCTCACGTCTGATAAAAATTTAGTGCATTAGAATCCGAGGGATTTTTGAGGCTTAGTGACTTGTTTAACAAAAAATATGGTCTTCTTGGAGCTCCTTATGAGATGCTGCGATAATCAGAATGTCATGGTTTGAACCTCCTCTGAAAATGTTCTCAAGTGAGGAAAATCAAATTTAGGATACTCTATACAGCGGTTAAGGGCACTTTCAGTAGAGTTATTTGGAAAAATCCAAGTGTACTAACGAAGAATAGAGATTGGATTACAACAACAAACCCAGTCGGACCCCACAAGTGGGATCCGAGGAGGATAATGTGTATGCAGACCTTACCCCTGCTCTGGGGAGGTAGAGAAACTGTTTCCAAAAGACCCTCGGCTCGAGAGTAAGAATGGAAACAAAGACTGGATTAAGCTATCTTATAAGCTTATGGATGAAGTAAGAGAGCATGCAAATTTATAGCACAAGCTTCTCCTTTTTGTTCTTTCTGCCCATAGAATAGATTAGAAATACAACAACAGCAAAAAATTCAGTATGTTCCCAACAAGTTGGGTCTGGGGAGGGTAGTCTGTACGCAGACCTTATCCCTACCTAAGGCTGTTTCCAATAGACCCTCGGCTCAGGAAGGATAAGAAGAAGGGGAAAGCAAGAAAGGAAGAAAGAAGGAACATAAAGGAAAATGGAGAGATAGATGATAAGTAGTACTAAATAATGGCAATAGGGTAAGAAGAAAGCAAGAAAGGAAGAAAGAAGGAAGAGAAAGGAAAAGGGAGAGATAAAGAATAAGTAGTACCAAATAATAGCAACAGAGAATACAATACCTGAGGCGAATAAAACCACATAACGCAATAAAAATCTAAGAATATGAAGGGACATGCGTGCTACTAAGACTATCGGTGAGCCACTAAAAACTACTCACTAACCTTTTACCTTAATCCTCGACCTTCACACCCTCCTATCAAGAGTCATGTCCTCAGTGAGCTGAAGCAACGCCAAGACCTGTCTAATCACCTCTCCCCAGTACTTCTTAGGCCTACCTCGACCTCTTCTCAAACTCGCCATGGCCAACCTCTCACACCTCCTAACAGGAGCATCAATGCTTTTTCTTTTAACGTGTCCGAACCATCTCAGCCTCGACCCCTGCATCTTGTCCTCCACGGAGGCTACTCTCACGCTGTCCCGGATAACTTCATTCTTAATCTTACCTCTCCTGGTACACCCACACATCCATCTCAACATCCTCATCTCTGCTACTTTCATCTTCTGCATGTGGGAGTTTTTGACTGGCCAACACTCAGCCCCATACAAAATAGTCGGTCGAACCACAACTCTATAAAACTTACCCTCAAGTCTTAGCGGCACATTCTTATCACATAAACACCGGAAGCGAGCCTCAATTTCATCCATCCCGCTCCTAGCGATGTGTGACATCTTCGTCAATCTCCCCGTTACCTTGGATAATAGACCCGAGATACTTAAAACTCGCTCTTTTGGGGATAACTTGAGCATCAAGCTTTACCTCTACGTCTGCTTCATGGTTCCCGTCACTGAATTTGCACTCCCAAGTATTCTGTTTGGTTCTACTCAATTTGAAACATTTAGACTCCAAGGTCTTTCTCCAAACCTCCAACCTCGCGTTAACTCCGCTTCGCGTCTCGTCAATCAACACTATATCATCAGCAAATAGCAGCACCAAGGCAACTCCCCTTGGATGTGTCGCGACAGTACATCCATCGCCAAGGCAAATAAAAAAGGGCTAAGAGCCGTGGTGCAACCCCATCACCACTCGGAAATGTTCCGAGTCACCACCCATAGTCCTCACCCGAGTCTTAGCATCATATTACATATCCTTAATCACCCTAATGTATGCTACCGGAACGCCGCTAGCCTCCAAACACCTCCATAGGACCTCCGTGGGGACTTTATCATACGCTTTCTCAAGGTCAATAAACACCATATGCAAGTCATTCTTCCTCTCCTTGTACTGCTCCACTAATCTCCTTACCAGATGAATCGCTTCCGTAATCGAACGCCCCGGCATGAATCCAAACTGATTCTTGGAAATGGACACGCACCTCCTTACCCTGGCCTCCACCACCCTCTCCCAAACCTTCATAGTGTGACTCAACAGCTTGATACCCCTATAATTGTTGCAATTTTAGATATCACCCTTGTTTTTGTAAAGCGGAACCATCATACTCCACCTCCACTCTTCGGGCATCTTCCGCGTCTTAAAAATAACATTAAATAGCCCAGTGAGCTACTCCAAGCCTGCTCGCCCCGCGCTCTTCCAGAATTCCATCGGGATTTCATCTGGCCCCGTCGCTCTGCCCCTGCACATCTTACGCATCCGCCCCTTCCACCTCCTCTACCGTAATCTACCTATATTACCCAAAATCCCGCCGACTCTCGGAGTGCTCCAACTCACCTAGCACAACGCGTCTATCCCCCTCTTCGTTCAACAATTTATGGAAGTATGTTTGCCATCTTTTCCTAATAAGTGCCTCGTCCATCAATACTTTGCAATCCTCATCCTTATGCACTTGACTTGGTCCAAGTCACGGGCCTTCCACTCCCTCACCTTGGCCAACCGGTACTTCTTGTCCCGCCTTTGCCCCTGAGCTCCTCGTACAAACGAGCAAACACCGCGTTTTTAGCCGTCGTAACTGCTAATTTTGCCCCTTTCTTTGCCTTTTTGTAACACTCCCGATAAGTCCTTTTTTGCTCCTCGTTTGTACTCTCCACTAGCTTCAAATAAGCAGCTTTCTTAGTTTCCACTTTACCTTGGACCTCTCCATTCCACTACCAGTCCCCTTTATGACCTCCGGGAGAGCCCTTCGTGACCCCTAAGACCTCTCTAGCAGCTACCTTAATGCAATTCGCAGTCGTGAACCACTTACTAGACGCGTCCCCCCTACTCATCCAGGCCCTCATAGCCAACAACTTCTCCCCTAACTCCTGAGCTTTGTCCTCGGTCAAGCTACCTCACTCGATCTTAGGTTGCCTGCACACCGCCCTCTTCTTCCTACTCTTCTTGATCTCCAAGTCCATAACTAGGAGCCTATGTAGGGTCATGAGGTGCTCACTTGGGATGACCTTGCAATCAGGCACAAACCTTTATCGCATTTCCTGCAGAGAAGATAATCATTGAATTTTGGAAAGTGACCAGGTGCTCCTCCCTTTTCGGAAAACTCGAGTTAGCTATAACCAAATCAAAAGCTCTCCCAGAATCGCTTCTTGACCTCCTGGTCCAGACCCACCTGAGGAGCGTATGCACTAATCACGTTTACAGTAAACCCACCAACTACCAGCTTAATACTCATCAACCTATTGTTTACCCTCCTAACCTCGACCACGAGCTCCCTGAGGTCCTTGTCAACTAAAATACCTACCCCATTCTTGCCCCTAGCGCTTCCTAAGTACCATAGTCTAAACTCATCTACATCCCGTGCCCTAGTACCCTCCCATCTAGTCTCCTGAACACACGCTATGTTGATCTTCCTCTTCTGAAGAATCTTACCTAACTCTATAGACTTCCCCGTCAACGTCCAACTCTCAGCCTAGAGGCTTTCTTACCCCCCTTCCCACCCCTGGACCCCACCCCAGACCCACCCGAGGACATGACCTTACTCTCACATCGTTCACTACCGCCACTATAAGCAAAAGGTATTAGGTATTAAGCAAAAGGTATTAGGTAAACACTACCACTAAGAACAAGTACCGGGAACGAAGGAATACGATCTAGGAATCCGAAAGCTAAAAACAACTCAAAGGCGCTACTACAAGAACAGTAACGCGAGCAGGCACTAGAACAGTGAATCTACCATGTCTAAGAAACTAACCCTATGCAAACAAAGAATTAAAAGGGATAGGTGAAACCTTAAGCTTAAAACACTAGTATAAAAGATATAAACACAAGCAAATGCTGTCTACCAAAAGCAATCAATCCAACTACGGGTACCGGCAAGGCAAGCAAAACTAATGGATGTGTACACAGACAAAAATTGCTGGCAAGGCAACAGTAAATAGATGTGCGCAAATACAATTCAAGAAAGATTGAACCTGGATTACAGTTGGGGATGCCCGGACGCGCCTTCCAACCCGCTGAATGCTGCTGCCTCCCGAACTCGGGTTGTTAAACTTGGCTAAATTTGTCTCTCCCGTCCTCACCAAAACTTTCAGAACAAGTGAAAATTGAAATAGGCCTCACGAACAATAGATCGAACAACGCCAATCTCAAGACGACGGCTGGCGATAATGGAAATATAAAATTTGTAATATTGAAATTGTCGCCGGAAAAACATGGCCGACATAAATTTTCAGACGCAGCTTAATATATGGAGTCTGAAAATTACACACAGTTTGATCTGGAAACAGTAATGGAAAAGTTGAATCGCGGCCGGAAACTCACGCGCCGGCTAAGAGAAATGATAAAGAAACATGTCAATTAGGATGAACTGAACTCAGAGATTCTATTCCACCGTCGGCGAGATTTAACGGCGAATGAATGGTCGGCGAGATTTTACGGCAACATAATGGTGGACGGGTAATCTCGTCTGTTGAAATTCTCTTGATTAAGAACCAGCAATTCTGTATTTGAAATCACGAATCTTGATTGTATTTTAAAATTACTAAATCAGCAGAACAATTTGTCAGAAAATTTTCCAGAAATCTTGATTGATCGTTTACCAACTCAAGCGCCGGCTAAGAGAAATGTATCGGACAAATCAATTCCCACTTCCAAGAAAAACCAATAGATCAAAAGCTTAGGTGAATAAAAGACAATTTTGGGCGAGACCCACTTCAAACTTCTCACAACCAGACCCTAATCCAAGAAAATCTCAATAATAAACTTTTTGATTCACCCCCTTCTTTTCAAAATCTAGAAAAACCCGAATAGCAATTCAGTCGTAGAATAGATTAGAAATTCAGAATTGATAAGTGGAGAAAGAGTTGTTGCATGGAGCTCACGGCACCATTTTTCATAGAAATATTGAGAAAAGGAAACTTTATTAGTTAGTGGAAGAATAAGATCGTTGGGAGCCTCTCTTCATCTTTTCTTTTGGTTTAGAGCAATTTGAGACTGCTAAAGATGGTGTTTGAACTTTTTGGTGGAAATTTGGTTCTTGTCTTTTCATTGTGGATTGATCTGACTCTTTAGCCACAATTGGGGGGGGGGGGGGTATTCTTTTACCGTGACATGTTTAAGTATCTTATCCTTCAGAGCTAAACCTCTATTTTCCTGTATTATCTGGTTTGAATTTATATGAACTCAAATGTTATTTCAGGTAATGTCTTTCTTAAACATGGATCTGAACTGCGCCTAATTCCTCGCGATAGGGTTGGTGCTTCGTGGATCTCTTTTTGAATGTTTAGCTTTATGTTTCATCTTACGTAGGAGGTGGGGGTATTATTTCCCAAATGATTAGCACATTATCCTTTGATGTTGTAATACTAAGTACAGTTGAATATCAGATTGAAATGAACAATATTTTATAAAAAGAATGAATAATGTGTTTTGTTGAGAGACTGATATCTAACTTGAGGATTCAATTTGCCATGTCAAAATTCTAATGGGAGTAATGAATAAAATGGTTACTCTGTTGCTTTTATTTCAAGCCCTTCTGTTGTGCAATCTTTTGGTTAAAAGAATTGGTCTAGTTTCTGAGATCTTGGTTGGTTTCTAAATGGGCATTTTCAAACTTCTCTTCTGCTTCTGTTCGGTTTCTGAGTGGTTGGTAAGAAATGATCCCTTGTTTGCGAAGTAGGGAAAGGGAAACTAGAGGAGGAGATAAGTTTTCTAACTCTTATTTGGTTGTAGATTTTAGCTTGTAAACTTTGTTTAGGTTCTAACTGAGGGAAATTATTCCCTTTATTGTATTTATAACCGTTTTTTCTCACAGATAAATGGAGGGACTAGAAAATGTCACCAGTTTCTTTCTTTCTCCTGCTTCCGTACACAGGGTGAGGTAAGAAGGTGTTTGCTTGGCTAACCAGTTTTTAATGTAGTTCTACGTTGTTGCATAAGGGTAAGTATATGGTAAATGGAACAAGTTATACAAAATATTTGTCTATAAACCACAGATGAAATTTTTATAAAACTAGTTACTAACATGACGTGGATTTAGTCATTGTACGACTTAAAAATTATACATCATTCTTATCAAAAGAAGAAAAAGGCTCAGAGTTATGCATCATCATTGAAGTGCTATTCTCTATATAGCAACTTTAAAAAATTTATGCCTACAATATCCTGATTCCAATATTCTATCGACTTCTTTACAGATTTTGGCAGTTCCAGACAAATAGACCTTTTCAATTGGATAAAGAGAGTCCAATAAACATAAACCATTTACTATATCTATCACAATAAGCCTAACGTCCTTTGATTTCCCTATTAAGAAAAAAAAGAGGAAGTGTGTATAGAGTATTAAATCGAAGTTAAAGTGTCCAAAATAATACTCCCTTGGTCCATATTAGTTGTCGTGGTTACGAAATATATCTGGTCCAAAATAGTTGTCATTTTAGAAAATTAAGATATACTTTTTTTTCCTATTTTGCCCTTAGTTTTAATTATTCTTGAAAATAAAAATTATTGATTGCATAGCATAGAAAATGTAAACTGGAAGAATAAAAACACATAATGTTATGATTGTTCATTGGCTAAACCTTGGTCTTTTAAGCATTTAGTCGAGTCCATTACTACTCATGCGAATGCATTTAATTAATTTGGATCTTATTTACTCCATATATTGTTCAATCTCTTATAAACCTGATCTTAAAAAAAATCTCATTATTATGAAATATACTTATCAAAAATATGGAGAGAACTAAAAACTCATTTGAAAGTTGAAGAATCAACAAACATTGAAGTTGAAGATTTAGTGCAATGGAAATTCAATTTAGAAAACAGTCAATTTGCAGCGTTAGGTGCAATGTAGACAGATTATTTATCCTATGTGTCTGTTTATCTGCTCTATGCCAGTGAATTCTTCATTTGCATCAGCCGACTTGCACATAACAAAGTGAGTATCCTTATTGATGGATAAGACACATAAATAAAGGGAACATTTACTAGGAGAGATTAATATGTTGAATGATTAAAGATTTAATAAGGGTATTGTAGTCAATCTCCTACTGATAGCTTTCTTAAGGGCGTGTAAAAAAGAAACACGACAACTAATATGGACGAGAGGAAGCAAGACTGAAATGTGAAAAGCATGATAGAAAGAAAAACTTGTGCACACAATTGAAAGAAATGGATATTTTCCGAGTAAATTAATGTTGTACTATCTATAAGAAGAATGGGGATCGAAGAGTTGTGGTTGCAATTTTCCTTCTTCTTCTTCTTCTTTGTTGTTATTTATCAACAAATGTAGAAAACAATCACTTCCAGTTCATTTTCCCCAGAATATCATCCGCTGAGAATGAATTGAATTAATTAAAAAAAAAAAAGACATTGAATTACACGTGGAAATTAAATTAGAAAAGACTTTTGCATGAAGGCCTCAATTCTGTTTTTATTGACAACTGACTTTCAAAATTTACACTTCATCCCCATTCCAATTTCCTTTAATCTTTGGACCAGTAGGCCCTTCTTCTCCATAAACTTCATTTGGCAATACTTTGACCAATTTTTCAAATGCAGCTTTCAAGTTCCCTTTGAGCATGCTCTCAATTCTCTTGACTTCATCCCCAAGTGCATAACTTATTTTTGGTCCCCATTCTCTAGTATAATTTAGCCAGGGTGGCTCAATTATTTCAAGATTTTCAGCTGCAACTACTGAATAATTCTGCCCACAGTCTAAAACCAAGTTACTCTTAGCTGTATCGTTCCTTATCCCAATATCTCCAGTCCCTTGTAAAACTAGCCCTGGTTTAGGATAAATGGCATGCCCATTTAGTGAAGAATAGGCCACAACTTTGTTACCATTTTGGAACTCCGCTAGTGGTGCATTAAGCCATGTCCCTCCACTATGTTCTGAGAAGTAAATTTTGTGCAAAACCCCATTGAAATTGCTAATTCTAAGTGTTACATGTTCCCAATCACCGATGTGTTCGCCTATTTTCCCTAATGGTACATCGATTAGGCCAAGTTTAGCTGTTCCAGGTCCATTGAATGGATGGAAGATCCACACAGCTATATCAGTGAAAGTTCCCCCTAGCATTGGTTTAATGTGGAGATACACCTCAGAGCTTAGTAAATCTCCTTTAATGGCTTTCTCTCTGTCTTTCGCGTCAATTGGCAAGTCTAGCCAATATGCACCATCATTGGGACCACCACCTTGTGGAAGATTTGAGCCATTTGGTTCAATGGAACTAGGATTGGATTCTTGACCTTTTTGGTATAGCAAAGCACCATTAGCAAAATACCACTTGACAGAAGAAGGAAGATACTTTTCTTTGGGATGAAAGTAAACAAGTGGAGAGTATTGTTCAAATAATGCTTGAATTTGGCCAAGGCTAGGCATAGAAGAAAAGGTACCAAACTTGTTATTCTTTAAACAAGCAAGGGATAATGTGTTGGAATCATCATCTTGATCACTTTTGATCCTAGCTAAGAATGTGCCTACACTGACCCCTTGTGCTTTTATGCCCCTTTCTCGAGGTCTTATGCTATGAACATTGATACCATTTGCATTGCTCGTTGTACCTTCACCCCAGATCCAACTCTCAACCTCTAATGTATCGGTAAGATTGGATTGAACACATTGGATTTTGTCAAAGGAAGGTTTTTCAGGTGAGGTTGTGACAACATGACCTAAAGCTTTGTAACCCTCAGGTGGGATTGGCAGCCAAATATAGCCATCATCATCAGTGCTATTTTTGTTCTTGAGCTTTGAGGACTCACTGCCCCAAACAAGTGTATAATCAATTGGATTCTTTAGACTTTGACCATTATTCTTGTCTTTTCCTACAAGTACCCAACCAAAATGGGGTTGATTGTTTGGTTGGCAATAGCATCCAAACATGGAAAATCCATCTGGAATTGGTGAAGGCTCATAAAATGTTGCTCCAAGATTATCTGGCCCTCCTTTATCAATAGCCCAAACTTTGTTAAATGTCACAATCTGGCAAACTTGTAGTCCTTCTAAATCAACATATCCGCTTCCAAATTCCCCACCTGTCATTAGAGCTTCAGGTTCATTAAACTTATCAAACATAAAAGAAAAAATGAATGAAAACTAATTAATGTAGTGAAAGGGGGGTGTTCATGGTTCACTTTTGAACCCATTTTTCGACTATGTGAAATTCAAACCTGGTGGCCAATTAGGCAATGGAGATGGAAGCTTGAAAATTGTATCTATGGGCAAAGTTTTCCTTGCTTTCTCTAAAGAAGGAATACAATTTCCCATGAGAGAAATGTTTGTGAATAGCAACTTGGGAAAATACCATAACAAGTAAATAGATTGGGAAGAAGCATATTCCAAGTTTGAGGTGGTTGAGAATTTTAGGCCAAGGCAATTAATTTACTGGTCCCATCAGGATATTGAGTACAACAAGTTCTGTTATAATTTCGTGCAAGCTAACATGCTAGATGCTTATCACTTCACTATACTATAAGGAATACTTTACGTATTATTCAAGCTTTTATTAATTTCACATTTAAATCTATTTGACTTCTAATTCCAATTTTTTTTTTTTTTTTTGGTTCATGCCTTAGTTTTATCTACAAAGTGCTGAAATTTCCTTTAAATTTACGTTATTGGTCTCTTGCCTAACCTTCAATTGTCACATAGCTCATTTGCGCGGTTTGTCGAATTCTTTTTATTTTTAACTTTAACGTAACCTAATTAAATACTATCAGTATTTTTAAATATTTTAATGTCAATATAAAAAAGAATCAGCTTTTTAGATCTGATTCGTCTTTGTGTTTTTTTCGGTTTCTTTGAACGCCCTTAAACATTATTAGTATTTTAAAAATATTTTAATGTCAATATGAAAAAAAATCAGTTTTTCATCGATTTTTTGGTTAGTTTGAACACCCCTAAAATAGCAAGACCAATTTCCTTGCAAAGCACATGCATATAAATGACCGACAAAATAACTTTTGTCAAAGTAATGAATGAGTGATGGGAAATATGCAACGTACGCAAACAAGAAAGTACGTACCCCATGCAATTGGGTCTTTTGGTCTTCAGAAGTTGTTGGTATCATAACTACTACCTGTCTACCTCTGCGTATGCATATGACTATAATGAGAAATTAAGAGGAATACTTGATACGGTGAGCTAAGAAAGGGGAAGTCATCAATCCAGTAGCGAAAAAAAAAATAAATCATTAAGCGCGAAAGTTAAAATTTAAAAAAAATAAATATACGAAAAATCAAGAAAGATCAACATATAATATATATCCAATAAAAAGGTTACATAGCTACACATCATAATTTTTCAGCGGCAGGGTATGCTTGGACAAAGATGACTCCGCCATTGTGCCTAATGCTAACGCTGCAAAGTCAAGACTACCCATTTTCCGTCTCCTTGCTATGACAAGATTATAATGTAAAAATTGTATGACAAGATTAAATAGGGCGCCCCCATTTAACCTATACTTATTTTTTTAAAATTTTTTAACTTGTACCCACCTTTTAAATAACTCCAGCCCCCTTTCCTCCTTCGTTTTCTTCTTCTGCTGCTGTTGGTGTTGTTATGAAACTTTAGTTCATGGGATGATTGCCATAAATATGCTTATCAGAGCTGAAGTTCGCCAGTTACAAAATAAAAACTTCAGCTCTAGAGCTGAAGTTCGCCAGTTACAAAAACAAAAACTTCAGCTCGCCAGTGACAAAAACAAAAACGTCAGCAATTACAAACAAAAGCTTTGCGTTAAGACGTGCACAAGTTAAACAAAAACTTCAACAAATAGAGAACAAAACTTTAGTTTCGCCAGTTACAAAACAAAAAGAGCTGAAGTTTACCAGTTATAAAAATAAAAACTTCAGCTCTAGAGCTGAAGTTTGCCAGTTATAAAAACAAAAACTTCAGCTCTAGAGCTGAAGTTCTAGAGCTGAAGTTCGCCAGTTACAGAAACAAGAACTTCAACAATTACAAACAAAAGCTTTGCGTTAAGATGTGCACAAGTTAAACAAAAACTTCAACAAGTAGAGAACAAAACTTCAGCTACTATGCTTAAGTTCAGCACACTTGCTACTTCAGGCCCGTTTACTAGAATGCTGAAGCTTTGCGTGATTGCCTTTGCTACTTCAGCCCCGTATGCTGAAATTATGCGAAAAGCGGGTACACTTGTAATTTTTTTTGCAAAGCGAGCACAAGTTAAAACGTAACACAAAAAACGGGTGTAGATGCAAATGCCCCGATTATAATTCCCATAGTTTGGTACCACTTTGACAAAATAGTATAGCAAAATCCAGTCCTGATCATTTCATGTCCTATAAAACATGAGATTTTTTGTAGTTTGGGTATCAAACTAAGATTTACATACTTAGTGTCAACGGGATTTTTCATTACGTTACAAAAGATAATGTAAAGTATATGTATACATCTATGTTATTCAATCCCCTCGAAATCAGTAGTGTTCAAAAAAAGGGTCAAGGAGACTCAAGACTCTATAATTCTTATGTTTGTATCTATTAGCTAGCACAACTTATTTTATAGTAAGTATGTTTTATTTTATATACCATTCTTTTAAAACTAGTTTGTTCTAGAAAAATGAGAGACTTCAATATATGAAAACTATTTATTAACTTTAAACTTACCGTCTTTATCTTTAATAACATCCTCTTAGAAGTATTAAAATATCATAATATGTTTAAGATCACAAGTTCTAATAATATTTTGATGTAATTTTTTTTCTTATCTTAAAATTTCGTGTTCAAGCAAATATAGGAATATACAATTAAAATGGAAGAAGTACTTTTGTTTTCCCCAACACCGTAGGATGCCTCAGTTGGCATTTGATGCCTCGTTGTTCTTCTTTTGCACTACTACTTTTTAATGAGAAAAAGACCTTCTATGACCCTTCAAAATTTTAATAGCCCATATTTTTTTTTATTGATCCTAAATGGTCCTCCGGCCCAAACATATCACATTTAATAGCTCGATATGTCTATTTTGTATAGTGATAATCTATTTTGTATATATTTTGTATAGTGACAATCTATTTAGTGTATTTATTATATAGTGATAGTCTATTGTATATAAATTGTACAGTGACATTCTATTTTGTATAGTGATAGTTTATTTTATATATTTGTATAGTGACAGTCTATTGTATATAGATTGTATAATGACAGACTATTTGGTATAATTTTTATAGTGACAATCTATTTAGTATATTTTTGTATAAAGTCAGTCTATTTTATATAGTGACAGTCTACTGTATATAAATTGTACAATGACAGTCTATTTGTATATTTTTGTATAGTGACAATCTATTTTATATATATTTTGTATAATGACAATCTATTTAGTATATTTTTTGTATAATGACAATCTATCTAGTATTTTTTTGTATAGTGACAATCTATTTTGTATATATTTTATATATACATTTGGAAGATCAATAATTGTTGTGTATTAATCTTACTATGACATATAATCTATCACAACTCTTCTTGTTATAAGATAGGAAAACGACATCATATATTATACAAGGCTCCATACGGTGCCACCAAAATACTAGAGAAGAAGACTCTCTCTCTAGAAAAAATACAAACACTACCTTTCTAATAAGATTCTACCATTCATTATTCCATACTTTTCCATAGATCCGAGAATAGTTCCAGTTCTAGGATTTGTCTATCACTCATCACTATCAGAAAGAAGAATCATCCACCTCATTCAAAATTGGGTGAATCATTCTCCTTATTTACGTTAATGTCATTTATTTATTGCTTGATATTCTTCCATCATTACTCCTCTTGAAATATTAAATGCACACTGCATTTAATCCTCCACCAACATTATCTTGCATTATTTGTGTTAATTAGTTATAAATTCAGGGATATTATCATTAACTAAATTTAATCCCTCGTTACATAAACTTAATTAGTTTAAACGAAGATCTGCACTTTTTGGTCAAACACGTAGGACAAGAAAATTGACAAAAACTAGAACGCCTCAAAAGCTTCAAGCTTGAAAGCCGATTCCATTCAATTGTACATTACTTCAAGTGCTTATTTGTTACAATAAACTTCAAATTCCCAAAAGAATGGGGATCATAGAACTTAATGGTTTGAAGCCGATGAAACTAAGTTATTAGGACCAGATCTGGTACATGAAGCTATTGATGAGTTCCAGTTTATTAGGAAGAGATTACTTATATCTCAAAGCACACAAAAGCCTTATGCGGATAAGAAGCGAAGCGACTTAGTGTTCACAATTGGAGATATAGCGTTTCTACGAGTCTCTGCTATGAAAAGTGTGATGTTGATTCGATAATAGAGGCAAGTTGAGCCCCAGGTTTATGGGACCGCATGGGATACTAGACTGAGTGGGAGCTGTGGCTTATCATTTGGCACTTCCTCCTGAGTTATCTTTTAATCATCCATTATTTCATGTATTCATGCTAAGAAAATGAATACCCGACCCATCTCAAGTGCTTGAATCACCAACTATACAACTTGATGAGGAGTTGTCTTACGAGGAGGAGCCGATGGCTATTGTTGATAGACACATAAGAAAGCGATGGTCAAAAGAAATTATGTTCGTGAAAGTCTTATGGAGAAGTCGTACAGTTGAAGAACTTATTTGGGAAGTGAAAGATGTTATGCCGAGTCAAGTATCCTCATTTATTTCAGTCTACAGGTACATAGTTGAGTTAAATTAGGGACCGAGTTTCATAAGATGAGGAGAATGTAATACCTCATTAAAAAAATAAGGGTAGTTAAGTAAATTAAAAAAAAAACTAATAAAACAAAAAAATAATAATAACAAAGAGTACGTAAATGGGCCTTAACCCATCAACAACATGTTAGATTCATTAGTAAATAAAAAAGTTAAAGGGATTTTGTGGGAAGGGATTGCATCATTTATGCTGCGGAAAAACAAAAGCTATCGAAGGGGGAAAGAATAGATGCAGAGAAAGAAAAAGGGAGGAGGAGAAGAAACTGGAACCAAGCTTTGGAAAATAGGTAACAAAGTATTCTTATAATTTGTATTCTACTGATATGATTTTATACCTACTGTCATGGGTTCAGTTAAAGGGAAATAACAATGATTTAGATGTGGAAGTATCAATTTATT
The DNA here is from genome assembly GCA_005239505.1 of Nicotiana paniculata. Taxonomy (NCBI): domain Eukaryota; kingdom Viridiplantae; phylum Streptophyta; class Magnoliopsida; order Solanales; family Solanaceae; genus Nicotiana; species Nicotiana paniculata. The sequence continues at coordinate 11,391 of ML362924.1, read as the reverse complement.
TGAATATGAGAATACTCACGAACTTATAAACATCCGACTGGTCGTTTTGAGCATCTGCACTTCGCTCAGTAGTTAGAGGCATCAAAATGGAGTTCCGTCAGTTCTGTTAGCTCTGTTGGTTGATTTTGGACTTATGAGTGCGTTCGAATTGTAATTTGGAGGTCCGTAATTGAATTAGTCTTGGATTGACGAAGGTTGGATTTCTCAGAAGTTTGACCAGGAGTGGACTTTTTGATATTGAGGTCAGATTCCGATTTCGGCTGTTGGAGTAACTCCGTAATGGCAAATGTGACTTGTGCGCAAAATTTGAAGTCAATTGGACGTGATTTGATATGTTTCGACATCGACTGTAGAAGTTGAAGTTCCAAAGTTCATTGATTTTGACTTGAGGTGTGATTCACATTTCGAGGTTGCTATGCATGATTGAAAGCTTTGAGTAGGTTCGTTTTTTCATATAGAACTTGTATGAAAAATTTGGGGCCATTTGGAGTTGATTTGATATGGTTCGGACGCTCGGTTGTGATTCTAGAAGTTCTTGAAGTTCAGTTTGATCTTCAAGCGCTTTGGCGTCCGATTTGTGGTTAAAGAAGTTATTTTGATGATTTGAGCGCGAGAGCGAGTTCATGTTGTGTTTCTGGACCTGGGTGCATGATTGGTTTGGAAACCCGAGGGCTCGGGGGAGATTCAGATTGGTTTCTGAATGACTTTTCATAATCTTTGATTTTTGGTACTGGTGTCATCGCATTCACGATGTTTTTGTCGCAAATGCGACTATCGCAATTGTGAAGCAACCTCGCATTTTCAAAGCTAGGCAGCTGAGGAAAGGACTCGCATTTGCGAGGAATTTTCCGCTTTTGCGAGGCCTGTTGAGTTCGCATTTGCGGATTCAACATTGCATTTGCGATAAAGGTCTGAGATGAGTTTATTCTCATTTGCGATCAAGTGGATGCTTTTGCGAAGGTCCAGTGTTCGCATTTGCAACACTCTGGTCGCATTTGCGAAGGCAGCAGGGAATTTCAATCTTCGATTTTGCGATAATTTGTTCGCATTTGCGGGTCACATTTGCGAACCCCCTGTCGCAAATGCGACATCTGCAACATGTTAAGTGATGAGAATTTTGAGTCTTAGTTTCATTTTCATATATTTTGAACCCCTGCTTCGATGAGAGGAAATTTTGTGAAGGTATTTTCATACCAAATCATTGGGTAAGTATCTTTAATCATTTTTCAACTATATTTCATGATTTTATATAAGATTTAACATCAAATTCATGAGAAATCTATGGGAAAATTTGGGGATTTTGTCAAAGTTTTGAAAAATGAAAATTTGGGATTTGGGAGTCGAATAGGACTCGGATTTGAAAACAAAACACATATTTGAACTCGTGATGCTATGGATAGACCCGACCTACCCTTCGACCCAAGTTTTGATCGGGCGGGCCCGAGGTTTGACTTTTGTTGACTTTTCAGAAATCTAATAAAATTCACAGCTTTATTAATTGAAATTGTCTTCTCTTGCATTGTTTGATGTATTCAAGTCGTCGTGGGCTAGATTGAGCCGGGCAAAGGAGAATTTGTAAAGGAAAAAGGCTAAATTGAGTGTTGAGTTAGCCGAATTGAGGTAAGTGTTTTGCCTAACTTGGTTGAGTGAATTTTTCCTCCTATTTGTCATTTCTACATGCGGGGTTGATACATATATGAGGCAACGAGTGTATATGTATGTGTCATGGTTAATCATACTCGGGGGATGAATTATGTTACACTTGTGTTTGTAAAATTTCGTGACCTTCCTGCTTCATGCCTTACTTGACTTTAGATACTAAGAACATAATATTAAATGTTAGAAATCCAGACTAAGCTTACTATAAATTGATCAAATTTGACAGAATTCTGAGAATACATTGATGTGTCTAATTCGATCATCTTTATGCTTAATCATTAATACACATTGCTACAACCAATCTTCTTGAGATACTAGATTCTATACTTGTGTTGTGGATCATTCATGAGATTTGTGGAAGTATTTGAATAATACGGTTCTTGAGGGTTTATCGAACCATTGTTGGCTTGGAAATTTGTGATTGAGATTTGTTTGGATATCCGTTAGAACACTCTCCTTGATGTTATTTATGCTTCATGCCTTGTTTGTCATTGATATACATATGCTTGGTAAGGAAGAGCGTAAATCACGAAGGGTGATGCCGTGTCATTGCATATACATTATCATGTGAGGGAGAGTGTAAAGCACGAAAGGTGATGTCGTGCCATATTATTGAGAGTGTAAATCACGAAGGGTGATGCCATGCCATATTATTGAGAATAAAAGCACGAAGGGTAATGCCGTGCCATATCATTTGAGAGTAAAATCACGAAGGGTGATGATGTGCCATTTCATTTATATTGTTATGCTTGTATGTTATCGTGAGGTCATGGCACGATGGGTGTTTCCGTGCAGGCAAGGACGAGGGACATGCATTATGCTTGATATCAGTCTTTCGTGTATACGTTCATGTCTTTACCTCGAACTATTATTGTCATAATTATAGATCTGATGTGACTTGTCACTATTGTTCTGTCCTTGATCTCTATCTCAATTGTTGTTGTGTTGCTAATACCTTCTGCTTTCTTAACTTGCAAATACCGTGCCTATTTCCTGCTTTGATAATTATACTCATGTCGTATATTTTTTTTTGCACTTTAGTATAAGCCTTCCACCATGCTAGTCATTCATGCCCTTACTTGTTAACTTGCAAAGATTATGTGTTTCCTTCTTATTTGTTATATTAGTACTTAGGCCTCCAATATGTCGAAGTTGATATTCCTTGTTTTCCAATTTTTGTTATTACTCACGTGCTTTCCTCTTAGTCTTTTACTGTTGCTCACATGTATATCCTTGTCCATTGTTGCTACTTGTGTATTTCCCACTCTGTAATTCTTGTTATCGGTATTTCTGTCATCTAGTTGGTTTTGTTATACATATATTTGAAAGGATGAGTTGAACGCATGAAGGGTGTTGCCGTGCTAATTGATTTATCACATAAATTATTTATATATGGTGAGGAAGAGATAGAAGCACGAAGGGTGTTACCTTCAATACACTTCTCATACCAGTAAAGATTGCAAATCTTCTACTGTTATTCCTTCTAGTAATTGTTGACTGTCTCGCAGAGTTGTGTACGGTACTTTTATCTATCATGTTTTGAACTGCCTATACTGTTAATGTACATGTTTTAACAATAAGAATCTTTTAACTAAAAGCCTCGTCACTACTTCGACGAGGTTAGACAAAACACTTACCAGTACATGGGGTCGGTTGTACTGATACTACACTTCTATACGATGTGTACATATTTTTGGAGTAGAGCTGCTGGTGATGTCGGGTGCTGATTCTGAAGATGTTCGCGCATTCCAGATATATTTGCCTATTGTCTTTGGTAGCTTAGGTTTTGCTATTCTGTTTATGTATCTTTCAAATAGAACGTGTATTTATTCGTACCAGCTTTGTAAATTTCAAATCTTAGAAGCTCATGAATAGTACTACCAGTTCTTGGGTAAATTTATAAAAGTTCAGATAATCCTATTTTAGTTTCTTATATATTCATTTGGCTTGTATCTATTGTTAGTTGGCTTACCCAGCAGGTCGAGTTAGGTGACATCACGACCTGTGATTTTGGGTCGTGACAGAACTAGAATCGGATTTCATTCGAGATAGGCTAAGTAAAGAATTAGTCAAATTGGATCAGCTATATATTTCAAAAGTTTGAGTATGCAGACACGATGCTAAGTAAATTTTTTTTGCTTGTACCCCTTTAATTTTATTAAGAAGATATGGGGATTGAACTCAATACTACTATTTCCTCCAAGTTTCCAATATACTTAGTAAAGAAGTTTGAAGTAAGGTTTGAGAATAGAAAAGTGCATTCGCAAATAGATATTTTTATAGATGAAGGAATTGTGAAATTGATGGGTGGTAACACTAGATTTATATCCATTTTATAGATATACACACAAGTTGAGCATTTGGATCGATAAGAAGTCGAGCTTTAACTAGTTGGCTTCTAGAAGTGAGTAGTAATCTTACTGCAATTTGTGTTTTCATAACTTTCATAATTTATATGTTATTTTAAAAATAAAATGTGATGTTTTAACTTTATTACCACACAATAAGGGGGAGGGGGATTTGTGTGGTGTCCAATTTTTCGCCTAAACTGATTATGGAAGGACCTAGTTCTTCTAAGTGTTCCTTAATCTACTATTGCTAAAATAGAAAATGCGGAAAATAAAGAACACAAGTATTTTACGTGGAAAATACCTGTCTCAAAAGGTGAAAAAACCACGACCTACTTCCAGTAGGATTTTCCGAAACTCTCCACTAAATCACTGAGCCAAAACTGTATTTACAAAAAACTTTTGTAAACCTAGGACTAACTCTAATCCCTTTGTGGCAAACAACCTCTAACTGTCGCTACAACTTCAAGTTAACTCCAACTTGAATACTTTGAGTACCTAATACAATTTCCTCTAGATAAAGCTGAAAGGTACAATACGAAAGTACCTACTACAATTGAACTAGAATAAAAGATAGACACTTGAAACTGGTTCTTCTATCTGGTTCATGTAGCTTCGGGTTTGCACACTTGAATCACACACAAATTTCTTGAAAAATGCCTTGCTATTTTGCTCTCAATTCCTGTTTAAATTCTGTGTTTTTGCCATCCTGTAAAGTGAGAATATCCTGCAATTTATAGAGTTAGTAAAATAGAAAACAATTAGAGTTCTAATGCTACTCTTCCTTGGTAGAAGAGTTCTAGTTGATCTCAACTTCTAACTCCTCCCTTATCTTGGATAATGTTCTCTTTGAGTAAGGAGTCCTTATCCTTATCAATTATGCAACCTTTTCGATCAGGAGATATCAATTATACCAGGTTAAGTTTATCTCCTTCACGTACATCTTACATGCTCGAATCTGCCAGTGTCTATGCACATAAGGCAGTTCATGCCTTAGCTTCCTTTGTCAATCTTCAAAACTAACCTTTACTTGTGCTAACAAATTCCCTCTTTTGATAATGACAAACTTTGTGCGTTTCATAAGCTTAGTCCCTATTTCAAATTAGCTCAACATCAACACAATGTTAGAAATTTTTTTCCTTTTTATCACTTATCATCAAGGACCAGGTTCATTAGGTTATAAACATGACTATTCAAAGTGTAAAGCACAACCTTTTTCCCCCTTTTGGCATCATCGAAAAGTTGCATAAAAAAAGTGAGATAACCAGATTTTAAAATGTACTCATGACCACTGGGGCTACTTCAAATGCAAGCATGGATTAATCATCATCGATCAAGCTAAGAATTTTAACCATCAAAGAAATATAAACAAACAGTTAGAGTAAAAAACAGTGAATTTCATTGATGATTGATACGATTCTTTCACAAAGCATAAAAATACTTGAAACATGAGCAAAAACAACAAAAAATCCCGAACTTGGTCACTGGTTGCTCTAAACTAGTCTATGAGCTTAAGGCAGATAAGAACTAGGTGCTTGGTTTTTGGCTTGGAGGAGTTTCAACATGACTTGAAGAATGACATCATTCTTCTCCTTTTCTCTTGCCAACTCAGCTCTGGGAGCATCTCTTTCAGTCTCCACCTCAACCAATCTTTTCTTCAGCCTCTCAATCTCAGCATCCTTTGACCCACTCTCCTGCACCAAGGCTCTGGCACTGCTATTCACTGTTACCTTCTTGGATGAACCAGGTTCATTAGGAGTGGCATGGACTTCATAGTCACAAGCAACCAGAGTATTTTCCCCAAAATGATCTTTGCTTGTAGCCACCTCCCACTTCTTTATAGGCACTTGAAATGTGCAAGCACAATTGTAAGAATGAAGTCATAGGGAATGTCATGAGTCTTGTAGCCATTTATAACCCTATCAAGGAGCTTGATTATAAATCCAGGACAATTAATCTGCCTCCCACTATCCAAACACTCCATCAGAACCAAGTCCATGAAGTTTGCATTGTGTCTCCTTTCCTGCCTAGGTAGAACACACCTGTTGACAAATTCGAACAACACCTTGTGGGATGGCTTCATCTCACTCTTGTACACAACCTTGGGATCAAGTTCCTCCTCATTGTCCTAAATTTTTTGGTAATGGATAAGGCAGTAGGAAGGGACATAAACTCAACAATCTCATTCCTAGCCAACCTACCATCCATTTGAAGGGACATGTCTTTCCATCCTTGCAACTCTAATTTTTCCAAAAGCAGCACCATTCCCTCCTCCTCCAAATCTCTGAGGAGTCTACCCTTCAGAATTGTCCTCTTAACAAGCTTGACCATGTTTTCCTTCTTAGTGTCTGAATCATCTTACTCCTCTCCACTCCATTCTTCTTCCTCAATAATTTTTACTTGTTTTGATTTCACAGCAGACCTGGTCCTTTTTGCCAGGGTGGATGGTTCAACAGACTTTGACTCAAAAATATACTTCTTAGTGGAAGTCTTGGCTTTCTTGGGTTTGGGAGTCTGAACCGCCACTTCTTCAGTCTCTTCTTCATCTCGAAGGACCAGGTCCATCTCGTCAACATCAATAGCCTCAATAGGCTCATATATCTTCTTCTTTCCCTTAGCAACCTCTTTCCTTTTGCCTTCTTCTAAGGATTTTTGCAAATCTGCCTCATTCTGCTTTAGCTGGCTTCTTGTGGATCTTCCTCTTGTGGGAGGAATTTTAACAGTAATAGAAGGGGCAACCTTCCTTTTCTTGTTAGCCCTAGTAGTTCCAGGGGTCTTATCCTTGGAAGTTCCTTTCTTCATTGGATTATAGCTCTCAATCACTTTCTTCAATAGGTCTGCGAGGGTTTCTTCTATAGATGAACCATGTTCATCTACATTTTTTCCAAGTTGAACCAGCCCTTTAGCGGCTTTTCCAGACCCATTTTCCCCTGTTTTCTGTACACTTTCCTCTAATCTACCAGATTTCTCATCCAAAACAACCATTGCACCTGTGTCTTGGGGTTAACCTCATAGGAGTGGGTGAACAATCAACCATTTTTAAACCTTTCTCCTCACAACACTCCTAACTCTCTTGCTTTTCTTTTATTTTCCCTTTTTATTTTTTCCACCAATTTCTGCACATTCTGTATTCTCTACACTTGCTATAGATCCTACCAGCACAAACCTCTTCTCCAAATTTGCAGCAATTTCAGAGATTGTCTTAGGAGTAACTTTAGAGCTAGAAGATACCTGTTCAGTTTCGGAAGAAACAATTTCTTCCCCCCCCCCCCCCAGTAGAAGATTTGAAGGAATCATCAGATTTCTGAGGTTCTTCCTCGCTTCTTGCTTGCAGTTGTTCACTAATTTTATGAATTTGTTCTCCACCAGCAACAACTTTGCGAGCCATCATTTTTGCTCTTTTCTTAGAGGTTCGGGTGTTGGACGGAGTGATGTTGGGTGTAGAGGTGGTTTCTTGTGGTGGTGATGAAGGGTTTTCAGGAGTGTTGGCCATTTCTGTGCTTGGTTCTAAAGAGAAGAGAAGTAGATTGAGTTTGGAAGATGAGAGAAGATGGAAAGTATTCGACGACTTGAAAATTATGGAGTGAAGACATAAATAATGATGATCAATTTAAAGGAGATGTAATTAATGGGTAACAACATGCTTTTCATACTTTTAGAGGTCTAATCAAACTGAATTTCAGTTTTGAAAAGACATCGGAGTATTTCCTAGAATCTAGGTGGTTTAATTCGATTAGGAGTCTTTGAACGGAACTAGTTAACTTGCAATGGATAAGTTCAAAAGAACTTTGGAATTAAGTAGGACTCTGATCATGATCCAAATATTATTATTTCAAATTATGCAGAGTGTAGAAAACATCGTGTTATCTTGAAGAACCAAGTTCTTTACTGTGAATTCTCTTGTGTTAGTCTAAATTTGCAAAAATAGAGAAAATATCATTAGAGATTGATGAGTCATTTTAACACATGACACAAGAGTATACTAGTGAAAGTATGAGACTGAGCATAATCTAATTATATACACAATTCCAGATTTTCTAACCAAAATTTTCATATTTTTTCTTGTTTTTTCATATATATTTTTCGTTGTGAATTCTTAACTGGTCCTTTTAGGTAATCTTAATCATACCTAATTCTAACTTGTTCCTTTCAAAGTTATCTCTACTTAGGGCTTTTGTGAAGATGTCATCTATTTGCTTGTCAGTAGCACAAACTTTCACAGTGATTACTCCTTTTTCATAGTTATCCCTCAAAAAGTGATGCCTAGCATCTATGTGCTTAGTTTTCTTGTGATGAAACAGGTTATTTGTCATACCAAGTGCACTATTATTATCACAAAAAATGGGGATACAACCAACAACAATTCCAAAGTCCATTAATTGTTGTTTGATCCACAACGATTGAGCACAACATGAAGCAGCAACAACATACTCAGCTTCAGCAGTAGATAAGGCCGTTGAATTTTAATTTTTGGTGGCCCAATACACAAAACATGAGCCAAGAAAGTGTGCCATACCTGAGGTGCTCTTTCTATCCACAAGAAAACCTGCATAATCAGCATCAACATATCTCACAAGATTGAAATTACTACCTTTTGAATACCAAAGACACAGATCAATGGTGCCTTTTAGATATCTCAAAATTCTGTTGACAACAGTCAAGTGAGACTCCTTTGGATTTGCTTGAAATCTTGCACAAAGACCTACACTGAAAACTATGTCAGGTCTACTAGTAGTGAGATACAACAATGAGCCAATCATTCCCCTATACAACTTCTGATCGACAGATGAACCAGGTTCATCTATATCAAACTTTGTAGCTTTTGCAATAGGAGTGTCAATTTCTTTGGAATCTTCCATTTTAAACCTTTTAAGCAACTCTTTTACATACTTTTGCTGATGGATCATAGTTCTATTTGAATTTTGTTTAATTTGTAAGCATAAAAATAAATTAAGCTCACCCATCATGATTATTTGAAATTCACTCCCCATTAGTTTAGAAAATTCTTTACTTAGCTTATCAGTAGTTGCTCCAAAGATTATATCATCAACATATATCTGAACTACCAAGAGATCTTTACCTTTTTCTTTCAAGAATAAAGTATTATCAATTTTACCTCTCCTGTAGTCATGCTCAAGAAAAAACTTTGATAATCTTTCATACCATGCTCTTGGAGCCTGCTTGGTTGTCAAGTTTGTACACATGATCATGACTCTCCTTACTTTCAAACCCTGGAGGTTGCTTGACAAAAACTTCTTCCTTTAGATAGCCATTGAGGAAGGCACTCTTGACATCCATTTGGTGAAGGATGAATTCCATCTAAACAACAAAGACTATGAGGAGTCTTATTGCTTCCAACCTTGCAACTGAGGGAAAGGTTTCATCATAGTCTATGCTCTCCTCCCGACTATATCCTTGAACCACCAATCTTGCCTTGTTCCTTGTAACCGTTCCATCTTCATCAAGTTTGTTTCTGAAGACCCATTTTGTGCCAATCTGTCCAAAGGTCTTGGTACCAGATGCCAAACTTGACTCCTTTCAAATTGGTTGAGTTCATCTTGCATTGCATTCACCCAGTCTGCATCCTGCAAAGCCTCAACAATATTTTTAGGTTTAATAAGAGGTAATAAAGAATAAAAAGCACAAAGGTTCTTTAATGAAGATCTGGTTTTGATTCTAGAGGTTGGACCAGTAATGATGTTCTCAATGGCATGAGAATTTTGTTACTTGTAAAATTTCACAACCAACTGGTTTTGATTCCTGGGTTCATAGACATGTTCCATTGAGGTTTGAGGATCATTTCCTCTTTGTTCTATTCCCCCTTTAATGTTGCTCTGGGTGGATGAACCTATTCCATCACCTGTTCCTTCTTCCAGTGCAGCTTCAACCTGGACTGTGGTTTCATTTAAGTTTCTTACGGTGAACAACTAATTTTTGACCACACTCAAATATTATACTATTTTAGTAGAAATATTTCTTTTAGGCCTAATATTGATGTTTTAAACTTTTATCTTACACTTAGTAGATTTTATTTAATTAAAGTAAATAAATAAATAATAATAATACTCACATTCTTAAAGTATATATATATGGAAAATCTTTTAATGACAGAATCTCCTGGCAATTTGTACGACCATCGATGAAGTCAGTGTTTCTAACAAGTGTAATGGACGCAAGGTCAAGTCACTAAAGAAATCAAGGCCACAAACTGACCACCATTTTAAAACTAACAAATTTTTCTTTGTTCAGAACAGGAACAGAACAATTTTAGGAAGCAGTTCGTGAAAAGACGAACACCACCAAGTGAAGTTCTCAAATCCTTAGTTTTCTTCTAATATACAAGTAATCATGTTATTCTTAGTTTTATTATAGAGAATCAATACCCTATCTTCAACACAGGGTACCACATCCCCTGGTCACATTACTTTTTGCCTACATAGGGCACGACATTCCCTAGTAGAATATCAGTGAGCCATGAGCCTCACCTTATCGTCAACACAGGGTACTACATTCCCTGGTTGAATTTCTTATTGCTAACATAGGGTACTACATCTCCTAGTTGCATTCCTATTTGCCTACATAGGGTACGACACTCCCTAGTAGCATCTCAGTGAGCCAAGATCCTCATCTTGTTTCCAACACAGGGTACTACATCCCCTGGTTGCATTACTTTCTGCCAACATAGGGTACGGCATTCCCTAGTAGCAACTCAGAGAACCACGAGCCTCATCTCATTGCCAATACAGGGTACTACATCCCCTGGTTACATTTTTTTCCCTACATAGGGTACGACATTCCCTAGTAGAATCTTAGAGAGCCAAGAGACTCATCTTATTTCCAACATAGGGTACTACATCCCCTGGTTGCATTACTTTCTGCCAACATAAGGTACGACATTCCCCTAGTAGCATCTCAGAGATCCACGAGCCTCATCTCATTGCCAATACAGGGTACTACATCCCCTGGTTACATTTTTCTGCCTACATAGGGTACGACATTCCCTAGTAGAATCTTAGAGAGCCAAGAGCCTCATCTTATTTCCAACATAGGGTACTACATCCCCTGGTTGTATTTCTTATTGCTAACATAGGGTACGACATTCCCTAGTAGCATCTCAAAGTGCCACATGCCTTATCTTATAGTCAACACATGGTACTACATCCCCTGGTTTCTTGCATTCTTGTTAACACTAGGTACGACATCCCCCATTATTTATATAAAAAAAAGGTGTCTTTTTCAATTCTTTGTTTTTGCAATAGCAAAGATAGTTTAATGTATTTTCAATAACTCACAAAAATTTTCTAGTGCAAACTGGGGACGAAAATTTTTGTTCGTTTTGTTTGTTTGTGATGGTTTGTAGGTTTTTCTGCAAAGCACGGATTGG
>ML362923.1:0-17446 GCA_005239505.1 Nicotiana paniculata | reverse complement strand
CAAACGAGTCCTCTGCCTCTAATTCCCCTGCTTGTTCTACAAGTTGTTGTTGTATGTTTTTTGAAACCAAAGCAGTGCACTGATTCACTGTTGTTGTATTATCCATCTGGTTTATTACTGCTTGTTCTCCTCCCTTAGAGCTCGATTGAACATGTGTTAACTTATCAATCTCAATCATCTTTTGCATTGGTTGTAATGTTATTCCCCCTGGATCATTGACTTCCTCATCAGCTGGTGTCATAGGATTCCTTGTCTGTTTGTCACCATCTTTAATTTCATGCATTCTCTCCATTTCACCCTGTATATTTTCCTGTTCTGTGTTAATTGTGTCTTCATGTATAGTCACCTGTTCCTTATTTGCATTTTCACTTTGTTCTTCTAATTCAACCTCCTCATCAGTAGGTTCCTCTTCACAACTAGCACCATCTGGTAATTCTCCTTCATCTGAATCAACCTCTATTTGATCATTCCATGGTCTGTTACTTAATTGTAATCTCTCATTGCCTTTTGTTGAAAAGGTTGCTGCATCAAATTCCACAGATTGTGAGGGTACTTCCTGGCATGATTTGTTGACAGCTACATTACTATTGAAAGTTCTAGTCACCCATTGAGCAGTGGACTCCTTAGGTCTCCTATAATCTTTTGTCCCCTTATCACCAGTTATAGGTTCACGATTGTTAGGAAAATTTGAAGCTATCATCCCATTAGAATTTAGATTAAACTGAGGAACTGCTGCATTTCCCACAGTATAACCAATTGGCTCCATTAATGGTACTTGATTGATAACCTCTTTATTTCCTCCATCCTTGTGTGACACCACATCTAGGTTAGTCGTTTAGGATTAAAAATGGTAAGAAATAACGTGGATCGTTGATCTTAGAGATCAACGGCCACGATTAGGCGGGGTCTTTGGGTCGGGTAGGTGTGGAATTGGTCCTTGGGGTATTGGGTGGTATTTAAGGGGTTTGGGCTGGTGTAATGGGTTAGGTCCGAAAAGTTAAAGAAATTAAAAGGGTTATTTGTTAAATACTCAATTAATTAATAAATAATTTGTAAAAATAATCAACAAATTGTAAAAAATTATTTCCATGCATAAAAATATTTTAAAATAATTATTCAATATTTTAAAAATATAACAATCTATTTTCTGGTAAAGTAATGTAATAATGCATGCATGGGCTATAATTGTAGGGTTATTGCAATTGTAACCAAAAATATAAATGTAGCCCTTTGTGAAATAATTTAAGCTTAATATAAATATAAATAGACAAATTAAACCATGAAGTTGTTATAAAATCATTTGTAATGCAGTTAGTAATTATTTAAAAAAAATACCGGGATAAGTTAATTAAAATCCTTAAAAATACAGTAATTATGGAAAAATATTAATTGATGCCAATGCATAGTTTTGAAAGTATATATGCAATTTTGATAATATCATAGGGAAAAATTGGGTATCAACATGTATGTCGATATAATTTACTATATCACAAAATAGAAAGAAAAAAAAAGACAAATATAACAAAATATCACAAAAAAATACATATTATTATCAAAAATTACACATAATTATAAATAATGCTAATTATTTGCTTGGTATATTTTAAAAAATATTTTTTTTACTTTATGGAATTTATGAAATTAAAAAAACTTAAATATAACCCATTTTTATGTAGCAGAATTTAAATAGCGTATAAATTAAATAAAAAAATATTTTCTAATTTAAAAAAAATAGAAATTAACTAAACATCCAACAAAACTATGGAATAAATTAATAAAATTAAATTATACAAAAAAAATTTAAACAGTTTACACGAAAAGAGTTGGGGCGAAGTGGCCTCTTTTCAAGCATCGATTGGCCAAGTGACCTTCAAGTTTTAATTATTATAGGATTGACCTTCAAGCTTAATTAGTGCTTAAGTGGGATTATAAAGTGAAGGGGGAAGTCTTTATCCCTAAAGTTTCACTTATTACACTTTCGCCCCAACCTGTATAATTACAATATTACCAGATTTTTTTTAAAAAGAAAGAAAATCCCATCCCTTCCCGCCTCATCTGCTTCCCTAATCCACATTTCTCACGGCTGATTCCTCCATTGCGGCTTATTTTTCTTGCATTCAACACACAGAGGTCCTCTCCCTTCTTCATCATTCCTCTTAAAGGTTCATTCTTTTGATTTATCACTTACGGATAAGAAATCAAAAAATTGGGATTTTTTTGGATTTGCCGAATATGGGGAAGAAATTGACGGTACATTGCATTGATGATTCATTCTAGGTGGTATATTGTGTAACTCCTTCATCTGGTAAGTGTTTTCATCTCATCTTCTTCATCATTGTTAATTTGGGTTTCTGCAAAAAAATTCTGCACATTTTTGCAGAAATCAGTGCTCGACCACTAGTGTACAACATACCACTATTAGAATAGACCACTGGTTCACAATAGACTGATGGAAGATTATATATTAGTATGAGGTCTATAATTTGGTGAATGGGTTGAGGGGCCAACTAGATGGAATTAGAATTCCTATATAAAAGTTAATGTACCTATCTGTATACCTAGCAATTGTACATTTGACGAATTTATTGATCTCATCATTAAACGTGGAAAACTAATATGTTTACCGAGGAATTTGAATATTACATATATGCTTAGCTCTATGTCAGAGAGGGACAATATTCCTCCTTCCTTCATTAAGAATGAGAATGATTTTCAATCGTACCTCCTTGATCTTACGATTGATGGCATGAGACCTTGTTCGAAGATATTTGTGACTGAAAATAAGTTTAAATAAGGGGTTGATGTTGATGTTGATGTTGATGTTGAAAGGTTTCGTCAAGGTTCAAATTTTGCAGCTGCACCACCGCCACCAACACAACCACCAATTTCATAAATGGAGGAGAAAAAATGGTGAACGATGGCTTCAGTGGATTAAATTGTAACGAACCAACCGGTCGTTTTGAGCTCTAACGCATCGTTCAGCAGTTTGAGGCCCTAAATAGCTTCACTTCAGGTACCATGACTTGTACGTGTGGTCAGAATTGAATTTTGGGAAGTTCGAAGTTGATTTTCAGTTGATTTGAAAAGCAAATTCCAATTTCATAAGCTTTAAGTTGGAAGAGTTGACCAAGATTTGACTTTTTAGTAAATGGCTTCGAAATCGGGATTTGAAAGTTCAAATAGGTCCGTATGATGATTTTGGTCTTAGGAGCGCGTCCAGACGTTGGTATGGAAGTACGTAGGTCGTTTCGGCGTTAATTGGCAAACTTGGGAAGTTAGAATATTTTGAAAAGTTTAACCGCGAATAGACTTTTTGATACCGGGGTCGGATATCAATTACGGAAATTAGAATATGTTCGTAATGTTATTTAGGGCTTGTGTGCAAAACTTAAGTCATTCCGGATTGATTTGATACGTTTCGGCGCAAGATATAGAATTTGGAAATTTATAAGTTTGATGTGAGGAGCGAGTTATATTTTTTATGTTGTTTGACGTGGTTTGAGGCTTAGACTAAGTTCGTGTTGCATTTAGGGACGTGTTGGCATAATTGGATAAGGTCCGTAGGGCCTCGAGTGGATTCCGTATGGTAAACGGATTGAGATTGGGGCTTGGGGAAGGGCTGGAGTTGTTGTCATCTGGTGTAACCGCACCTGCGAGGTTTTGGACACAGGTGTGGGGCCGCAGAAATGACCCAGGGGTCGCAGAAGCGGAGCAGGCCGACCAGGGGAAGAACCCCAAGTGTGGAGTTTTGGCCGTATTTGTGCAAGCGCAAAAGCAACGTGTTGGGCGCAGAACCGGGAGAAGGCGCAGGAGTGGATGGGGGCTCGCACCTGCGATGTCGCAGAAGCGGGGAATGTTTTTTCAGGTGTGAGGCATCGTGTTTAGGTGATTTTCCGCAGAAGCGGTGCCGTGGTCGCAAAAGCGACGCCGCAGGTGCGGCTACTGTCCCATATGTGTGAAAATATCGCTGGGCAGAATCGTTTTAAGAGCGGGATTTTGCTCTTCTTCTCTCATTTTTTTACTTGGTTGGGGTGATTTTGGAGAGCTTCAAGGAGGGATTTTCACCAAGCAACATGAGTTAAGTGATTCCCACCTATTACAAGTTAAATACATGGATTCTATAAGGATTTAGAGATGGAAATTAGTAGGAATTTGAGATTTTTGGTAGAAAACCTAGAAATTTATATTTTTGAATTTTTACCACGAAATTGGACATGGAATTGGGAATAATTCATATATTTGAGTTTGTAGCATTATGGGTAAAAATTATCTTTGAAAATTTTCGGAATCCTGGCATATGGGTCGAAGGTGACTTTATCAACTTTTTGAGCGGAGTTGGTGTAACGACCCGATCGGTCGTTTTGAGCTCTAGCGCGTCGTTCAACGGTTTGAAGTTGTGAGAAGCTTCATTTCAGGTATTATGACCCGTGGGCATAGTCGGAATTAAATTCCATGATGTTTAGAATTTATTTGGAAAGAAAATTCTCATTTCAGAAGCCTTAAGTTGGAGAAATCAACTAAGATTGGAATTTTGAGTAAATGGCCTCCGAACCAAGATTTGAAGGTTCCAGCAGGTTCGTATGATGATTTCGAACTTGGGTGTATGTACGCTCGGGGTTTGGATAACCCGGGAGCGCTTCGGCGTATATTGTGGAAGTTAGCATTTCAGAAAGATTTCATGAATTTGGGCTTGAAGTGCATATCAGTGAGGTTGATGTCCCTTTGGGATTTCGAGTCTAGGAATAGCTCCGTATGGTGATTCTGGAACTGGGAGCGCGATCGGAAGCGAATTTGGATGTCCGTAGGTCATTTTGGGGTCATTTGGCTAAAGATAGAAATTTGAAGGTTTTTGAGAAATCCGGCCGAAAGTGGAAGTTTTGATATCGAGGTCAGAATGCGATTCCAGAAGTTGGAGCAGGTCCGTAATGTTGAATATGACTTTTGTGCAAAATTTGAGGTCAATCGGGTATGATTTGATAGGTTTCGGCGTCGGATGTAGAAGTTTGGAATTCTAAGTTCTTAAAGAATTGGATTTGATTGCGATTCGTGATTTCGGCGTTGTTTGATGTTATTTGAGGGCTCAAGCAAGTCTGTGTCATGTTTTGGGACAGGTTGGTGTGATTGGACGGGGTCTCGGGGGCCCCGGGTGGATTCCGGGTGATTGACAGATCAATATATGAAGTTGGAGAAGGCTGAAGGTTGATGTCATCTGGTGTAACCGCACCTGCGAGGCTTTGACCGTAGGTGCGGCTAAGGGCGCCGCAGGTGCGAGATTGGGGCTGGAGCTGAGGAGGCCGCAGGTGCGGAAGATTGGTCGCACCTGCTGAATCGCTGGTGCGAAAAGGGGATCGCAGGAGCGGGAATTTGCTGGGTCAAGTCAGAGCCGCACCTGCGATGGAACTTCCACAGGTGCGGAGCCGCAGGAGCAGCCATTGGATCGCAGGTGCGAAAGAGGCCTGGGCAGAATGTTTTAAAGTCGGGTTTGTTCCATTTATCTCACATTTTTCATTTGGTTGGGGCGATTTTGGGGGATTTCAAAGGGAGATTTTCACCAAGCATCAAGAGGTAAGTGATTCCTTCTCATTTCCAAGTTAAATACAAGGTCATTACACAAATTTGATATGGGAAATTATGGGGAAAATTCGGGTTTTTGAAGAAAAACCTAGAAAATGTAAATTTGGAATTTAGCCATGAATTTGAGTATGGAATGTAGAGTAAATTGCATGATTGAACTAGTAGGGCTATGGATAGAATGTATCTTCGAGAATTTCGGATTTTCAGGCATGTAGGCCCGAGGGCATTTTGGTCTTTTCTCCGAGCGGGGTTGGGAAAGTATATAATATGAATTTGTTGAGTATTAGGATGAATTTTCATTGCTTTGCCATTATGTGGTAGTTTCGGAGCGTTGTGCGTCCGTTGGAGTCATCGGAGGGGCTTGGAAGTCGGTGTGGGAATTTTGGAGCGAGGTAAGTCTCCTTTCTAACTTTGTGAGGGGGAATCGTCTGCCTAGGTGAATTAATTCAATACATGCTATTATCTTCTAGGGCTATGTACGCACGATATGACGGGAGTCTGTGCGTAGCTACTATTATGCCATGTCCGGGTAGTCTAGGACCCACTAGCAGGCCTTACGTGTTATACCTGTAATCCTGCATGTAATATTAAACGGCTAATATAATCGAAGACGTAATTGAATATCTAAAAGAAAACTAGAGTTCATCTTGTTAATCTTCTAAAAAGATAATTTATCTCTCTATGGATATTTGTGTACCTGGACTAGGTTGTATCGTGGAATATCATTAAACTTGACAAATGAGTTTCAAAAACAAATGATTTCAAAACCTATATTTCATGTTTCTTTTAATAAGAATTTTACCACTTTCCTGAGAAAACTGTTTTCTTGATAAAATTCGGATTTAATATGTGGATATGTGTAACTTTGTGTGCTTGAGTCGCTTGAGTGATTCGCGAAGCTGGAAGACCATGTATTTGTGTGTGTATTCATATGAGCACCTAAGTCGCAGGTATGATACGCGAACGTATTATTTTAACCGCTAGATGCATCTATGGTTCGAGCCATTCGACCCTTCGGCAGTGCACAGTTTATTATTGCTGGTGCCCGCTGTTCGACCCTCGGCATTGCTTGCGCATGATATTTACTGCGTAGTTGCTATGATTTTTCCTGATTACTGGCCTGAAATATTAGGTTGTCAATTGAATGACAGAGATTTAAAGTTATCAAAAGATTTTGGAAGAAGTTGTTCATTCCCGTCGATAAATTGTCATTTGATTAAATCACCATGTTGATTAATTGTTATTAATATGACAAAGATATAAAGTGTTAAACGTGAACGGAGTTGAAAATGTTTATTCCTGATTTTAATGAATTGCCTATGATAATCATGCTTAGTGTCACTATTAAATATTTTAAATTGACCTTTAGTAAGTGTGTAATTTGACCTCTCCTCACTACCTCTCTGAGGTTAGGCGGGCGACTTACTGAATACACGTTGTTTTTGTACTCATGGTACACTTGTTGTGCATTTTTATTGCACATGTTCTTTCATAGCAATGTGAAGGATTCGGAGACTTAGGCGAGCTGCATCATCCGGAGGCGATCCGCAGCTGACAGAGTCTCCTTCGTATTGTATCTATTTCATTTAAATTTCCTTGTCCGGTTGTATTTCAGAAAGTCTTGTAATGATTGTTGAATTCTTAGAAATTGCTCATGTATTTGTGACACCGGGTTCTGGGATATGTATTGGAATATAATTGCATAAGTGTAATCATTAAACCATTGTTTTAATTAGCAGACTTTTATTTGGTTATTATGTAATGAAGTGAAAGGAAGTGTTTTCATAAATGTTTTAAAACGTAAAGTTATTTCAATTAGTTAATGTTTTGGCTTGCCTGACCTTGATGTCCGGTGCCATCACGACCTTAGGGATTTTGGTTCGTGACAGTTGGAAATTGCTATAAATTGATTTATAATGAGTATTAGAGTATATATTTATGAATTTTCACATTGATTGATTAGTTTTGGAACGACGGGAATCGGTTTGGGGTGTTAGAGTGGCGTTGGAGCCGGTTATGGAACTTCGGAGTGAGGTAAGTCTCTTGTCTAACCCTGTGAGAGGGAAACTACCCCTAGGTGATATTAATTGTTAGGTTCTACTAGTTGTGGGTGCTACATACGCACGAAGTGATGAGAGTCCGTACATAGGTAAATCATGTTTACATCCGGGTAGACCTAGGATTCTATCATGCAATATTTGAATTACTGGAACTTATGTTGTTGACTTAATTAATTGAAAATATAATTTAACTTGATTTAGAAATTTGATGCATCTTAGGCCCAGCCTCATCACTTGAGTTATTGGCAAGGAAATTGAGAAATGGTAAAGGTTATATTCACTTTGTGCTCATGTACTATATTGTAAATACGTATCTTGTAATTCGGAAACTTCCTTCCTTTCTTGTGGAGTGGGAAGGAAAATAAGACAAGTCACACAAAAAATCAAATATATAGCTAAATCTATTTTTAGCTCCCCAGCAACGATGCCAAAAATTGATGTCGCCCAAGTTCACACCCCAATTAGAGGTAGTGAAGTGGTCGATGCAATAATAATTACCCAACTTGAGTCGGGATCGATTCTTCAGGGAGCGTAGATGGGATTAGGTATATATTCGGAATAAGTGTATAACGTGCCTAATGCACTTCCACATACTTGGTTGTTTTTATCTGCTTCTAAAATTCAAACTATTGTTTGTAAACGTAAAGCTAGAGACCAATATTTTTGGTGTTGTTGTTTTTCAAGTATATAGAAGATCTAGGGCTGTGACTTTTACCTAGGTGTTTTCCTAATGGGTTGTGGGCTTTAGAGAAGGTTTGGTTGGTCGGGGTGTAATATAATAATCAACAATCAATTACCCACTCGATACCTCTCGGTAGTTAGAGTGGTTTTGCCCAATTTGTCTTTCTCAAGTCCAAATGGGTAATTCACAAAACCGTTGATAAACGTTCAAGTCGGGTTTTACTATCTCTAGATTCAACCCTTTAATTGGGACTATCAATTTCTTGTTAGCCAAGTTTTCCTAGACTCAATCTCTCTTTCTCAAGTAGAGATTAAATCAATTAGGCTTGAATCAATGTTTGCAACTATTAATTCTAAAATTGAAGCAAAAACTAGGTTATATATCACATACCCAACCACAAACAAGCCCTAAATAAAACACTCATTAGGCACCCATACTAGGGTTGGGTCACAACCCTAGCTAAGAATTTAGCTACTCAAAGATAAAATTGAAGAAACTAAAGAAGAAAAGAAGATTAAACTCATATTAAATGATAAAGATATAAAAATCCAATGTAAAATGGACAATCTATCACTAAATTTCCCAAAGCAGTAAAGGAAAAATGACTATTTACTTTCTGAAGTTCAAACTTACCGTAAATTTGACAAAAAAGACTATTTATACACAGTTGATTTTCGGACAAAATTGCCCTTCAAAGGTTTTGCGGCCACACAATTCTGTGTGCAATCCGCACTTTGAAGCTGAGCTTGACATGAGGGACTTCTGCGGCCGCACTTCTTCAGATTCTACGGACCGCACATTTCTTAGTGCGACCGCACTCTTGAATTTTGTGGCCGCACAATAATAGTGTGGTCCGAACTTCTTTATGGACGTAAAACTCCAAGTCTCTGATCTTCAACATCTGCGACCGCACAATAATTGTGCGGTCCGCACTTTGCAAAGGAGGACTGTCATATTTCCTTCATGTTATGTGGCCGCAAACAAAATTCTGCAGTCTGCACTTTGCTCTTTTTGCTTGGGTTTAGTCCTTGTCCCAAAATACTCCTTCTTGAGTTTATTTTAATCACTTTGGTTCATTTTCCAGTACTCCTGCAAGAAAGCACCTTTTATCAGTTTTCGGGGATACCTTTAAACATATTTGAGCTAAATAAAAGTAAAAGAGTGCAAATAAGTAGTCAAAATCCATACTTATAAACTCCCCCAAACTTAAGATTTTGCTTTTCCTCAAGCAAATAAGTTAATTCCCACCTCCACAAGAAAAGACCTTTTTCAGCTAGCCTAAGTTGAATCAAACACACATCAATTGGGACCAACAATTACCCACGTACTCATGAATTATCAACAAGGCAATGTTTTGAATGTTAAAGAACAAATAGCTCTAATGTGATACTTGAGCATCAAGAGTTGACTTTATTCATCAAGGAAGTTCGCACTTTCATGTAGGTCATTGTGGATCCCAAACTCCTCCTCCTATACTCTCTATTAGCTCATCTCACTTAAGGTTCACTCATCACTCTCAAAAGAATGTCACAGGTACGGCTCTAAGTACCATATGCTTGCCCCTCATGTAGATCACCACTAATATAAGCTTACTCAGCTTGAAATCACGTAGGTCTTTTTCGGCATGTAATGAAGGTTTTTGGACTAAGGTGGGAAATGTTAGAATAGAAAGGGTTAATCTTTCCTTAAGCACTCCATTTTCTCTTGTTAACTCATGCCTTGCTGACTTTTTGAGTCATTTTTTTTCCTTTGGGGAATTAGAGAGACTTGACATCACTCTTTCTTGGTCAAGATATTCAATTTCTCCTTCTTTGTTTTCTCCATGATTTGCACATTTGCTTTCTTTTGAATTCCTTCAACCCTTCAAATTATTCACTATTTTTTGTGTTTTTCTTTTGTTCTTTATTTCTTTTTCTTTTCCTTGATACCACTTTGAACTTCCTCGTCTCTCCCGCAAACTTATGTTTTCTCCATTTGTTTCTCATGAGTGCTAAAGAAAGCTCGGATGCAAAGACACGGTCACTATAAAATGAGTAAAGGCTTTTAACATGGTTATCGAATGAAAAAGGCTTAAGGCTCAAATTGGTTGACTAGGGATAACATCATTGGAGGACCATGGAAAGTTTCAAAACGGGCCAAGGATAGACTACAATCACTTCTCAAGCCAAGCAAAACTTAGAATTTCTCCTAGAAACACATTCGGGGAAAGTTCTAGACCATTCGCATGGGTACTTGACTTGTAACAAAAAATCACACCTCTCACACAGCTAGATTGTTAAAGAGGATAGAGTCAAGGTCCCACACCGTATTCAATATTGAAAATCGCTAATGGTTCAACTAAATCACTCGATGGTTGACTAAGTCAACACAAGAGTCACAAGGTCACTAACTAGAGCCATTTCTTTCCAAAAACTTGTTTTTAACCATAAGCGTGTAGGTAAGTGTGTTGGTACCAAGTGAAGCATGTTTGACACTTTTTTATTCATTAATACTACTGTTTTTACCTAAATATCAAAAAGAGACTCAATCCCTTAAGAAGGTTGTCACGCCATCCATCGTTGTGAAGAGCCACCCGGTTCACACAAAACCCATCTTTGGAAAGAACCATGGCATTAAGAAAACCAAAGGCTTATTGATCATTTAAACATAAAAAGAAGCTACCAAATCAAAAAGAAGCTATTAAAGTAAATAAGAAGCTAGACTACTAAGAGAACAAAATAAATAAGCTATGTAATAAACTACTGAAAGTAAAACAAATGAATATACAAACCGAGGGGAATAGAATATATACATCAAAAGAGAGGGAGGAATATATACATAATAAAAGAGAAAATAAAGATAAGAGAAAAAGAGTATTAAAGTTATTACAGGCCAATGTCATATCAAACCAACCAAAATAGACCACCCCCTGGATAAAAATATGCATTATCCTTAATGCTTAGCAAAAATCAAAATAAGGAAGGGTGGAGAGTGAAGAAAACTCCCTATGTGGTCTCAGTGTTCATGGAAGCATCACCACCCTCGGGCTCCTCTAACTGGATCTCATCATCCTCTGCTCGGGGAGTCAAGAGGTTGGTGAACATTTGAAGCACCTCCTCAGTAGTATGGGCAGCAAGGTCTGGCTCGTCATACTGGCCAGCTGGTGCCTCTACTGATGGTGCTGCTAGGTTTGCTGGTACCGATGGATCTGTCTCCATCAGTAAGTCAAATGGAATATCACCAGCTGCTGCAATCTTTGTCACTTCCTTTCTCAACATGTTCACTGATTTCTTCGAAGCCTGAGATTTCCTCATCTTCTTCACTTGTTTGACTAACTACTCAATAGCTCCCCCATGTGCCACCAAAGTATCCATTATGGTCTTCTAAGTGTCCAGGATCTTCTTCAATGTTTGCTCCACTGATGGAGGAACATGTGGTGCTGCTGGGGTAGAAGACCATGCTGCAATGGCACTGGATATGTCAGACAGCTTTGAAGTAGTTATCTGCATCCATTTGTTAAGACTCAGCAATGTTTGGGAGACTTGAACCGCAGTGAGTGGATATGTGGATGAGGTAGGCACTGGTACTGATGCTGATGGTGTAGAAGATGAAGGCGGTGGCATGTCAACTGTCTCGGTGGAAGGACCGGCTGAAGTGGAAGGCATGACAGTTGTTGAAGGCACAAGAGCTGTAGAAGGCTCAGCAGCTGAATCTGTAACCACCACTGATGTCTCATCAGACTGGCCAACGGTGGAAGTTGCCTTACCCTTGAACTTTGGGTTTCCTAGACCTTTCAAGGAGTACCATGAGAAGGGCTTCTTGGCCAACACTTCTGTAACAAAACTCCTCGGCTCCACCTTTGCATCCATGAAATATTCTGTGAGGGTGTTGGGATATGGGTATGAGCTTTCACATTTTCTTACAACCACTGGCATGTTTTCCAACATGATGGCACCCACATTGATTGGATACTTGGCCAAGATAGATGCCACCAAAACTGCTCGGGGGAGTGGAAGATTGTTATCATTCTGGATTGGATCAATACAAATGCACACAAAATTTTGCTACCCCTTTTCTTCAAAGTTGAGGGTAGCCCATGCAATAGTAACCCCCACTGTGATCCACGGTGGTGGTGGTCCTTGAGCTGCCAAGATCTCTGCTAGCCAAGAGCGAGATGCATCACCCATAAAGAGCTTCTCCACGTACTGGATTTCCTCTACCTCCTCGAAACCCAAGTATGTGTTTAGAACGCTTTGATCAAATCTCATTTTCAAATTTCTCACCTTGGTCACTTTAGTACCTTTCTTGATGTGTGCCACATTGGCATAAAATTCTCAAACCAATTGTTCCTTAGCATCCATAACACTTTGGGTGAACCACAACCACCCCTTTCGCTCTTTGAACTTCTTAAGGACATTTGGATTGTATTTATCTAAATCCTTCAATAAGAACTGTCGCTCAAGTGTGAGCGCTCTTTGGGGCTACCACTCTCTGAACTTTGAGAAGGTTGTCACGCTCACAAACCTGTCCTCCCATATATCTTTTTCTTCGACCTCTCTAGGCCGCCAACTCTAATGTCACCTCCTCCACCATCATCAGGCACATCATCATCATCATCTACTGTAATTACTGCAGGGGGAGTGTTTGTAGATGAGGGCTTTGAACCCTGGCTACCGGGATCTGAACCCTCAGAAGAACTTGCTATGGTGGAGGGTTCGTTGCGAAGTTGGTATCTCCCCGGGAATTGTGATGGTTAGGACTGGGCCTCAGGTTGTTCCTCCACTGAGAGACCCTCGGAGGCTTCCCTAGACGGGATGTAAGATCAGGATTCTGAGGTCTCTGTGGCCCTACCTCTCCCTGTGGTTTGCTTTTGGCCAATGCTTTCTTCTGCACTCCCAAATGTTGAGTACCCTTGCCTCGGCCTCGGAAGGGTTCACCCCTCCCTTAAGATGTATCACCTCTGCCTCTTGATCGAACCATTGTCTACAAAACGAAGCACATAAGTCAGTTAAAGTTTAGAAGCATGTTAACAGTTGCAGGAAATCAGTTCACAGTTGAGAAAGTGCGGTCCGCACAATATTGAGTGCGGCCGCAAACTGTCTTGCACGGACCGCACAATTTCAAAGTGCGGTCGAACATTCTGAAGTGCGGACCGCACAATTTTGAGTGCGACCGCAGAAAACCAGGTTCAGACATATGCGTACCTCACAATTTTCTGCAAACCGCACAATTTTGAGTGCGGTCCGCACAGTTCATGCTTAACATTTTTCCCTAACTGAGAAACTACGGACCGCACAATTTCATGTGTGGTCGCACAATTTAAAATCAAACGGCACTAACTTTAGGTTTTTCACATTTTTGCACAATTTAGATATGGTATTGGCAAATTAAAGATAGTACATGATTTACCCAGCCCCCAATGCATATGATATTATCCACACAATTTTAAGCACACATAAAGAACATTTAACATTTTAGGCCTAAAAATGACTATACTACTTAAGAACAAAAACTAAGAAAAATTGAAAAATCTAAACATGAATTGAACATACCAGTGATGAAGGATACAGGTGAAAATCTAGACTGATGAAATGAAGGTGGAGTGTGAAACAATTTGTGTGCACTATGCATGCTTAGGTCTCAAGAGTTCAGAGTGTGTAAAGTTGTGAATAGTGCTATGAGGACCTATTTATAGGTTGACCAAATTAGGTCAAAAATGCAGCTGAGTGCGGCCGCGCAATTTTGAGTGCGGACCGCACTCTTCACCTGAACCTAGTTGAAGCTTTACGGTCCACACAAAAGTGAGTGCGGCCGTAGAAATTTGTGCGGATCGCATAATTTCAAGTGCGGCCGCAAAATGTCCACTTCTATGCAATTCCAAACTTCAGAGAGTTGCATTTTTGGGTCTCCAGTTGTGCGGCCGCAGATTCCTCTCTACTATGGCATACCAAATTGTGTGGTCCGTACTTTTTCAACACTTGGCCAATTTTTCGAGCACAGTTCCTATAAAGCACACTCATTCCTACAATTCACTTCAAAACTAGTTAGCTCAATACAAAACCTATATGAAAAAGAAGAAAATGAAAAATGAAAAGAAACATGGGTTGCCTCCCAAGAAGCGCCTTATTTAACGTCGCGTCACGACGCAGGTTACCATCAATCACTTGAAATGAATTAACGCCACGGCGTGGACATCATCAACTTTTCCAAGATAATGCTTCACCCGGTGACCATTGACTCTAAACACTTCATCATTTTTATTCTTCAAGTCCAATGCATCAAAGGGTGTCACATTCACAACCTCAAACGGACCACTCCACTAAGACTTCAACTTTCCGGGGAACATTCGTAACCGAGAATTGAACAATAACACAAGATCACCTTCTTTGAACTCCTTGTTCCGGATGTACTTGTCATGGAGGTACTTTATCATGTCCTTATATAAGGACAAACTTGTATATGCATGGTACCGAAATTCAGCAAGCTCATTCAATTGTGCCACCCTTAAGTTGGTGGCGACATCCGATTCAAGATTAAGCTTCTTCAATGCCCACATAGCCTTGTGCTCAAGTTCCACCGGAAGGTGAAAATCTTTCCTGAACACTAACCAGTACGGAGACATACCAATCGGTGTTTTAAAAACGTTTTATAAGCCCAAAGAGCATCATCAAGTTTCTTTGACCAATCCGTCTGGTTGACATTCACTATCTTTGATAAAATACTCTTGATCCCCCGGTTGGAGACTTCCGCTTGCCCGCTTACTTCAGGGTGATAGGGGGTCGAGACTTTTTGAGTGACACCATACTTGGTGAGTAAGGTATCAAAATCTTTGTTGCAAAAGTGTGATCCCCCATCACTTATATAGCCCTTGGAGTACTGAATCTTGTGAAGATGTTGTTTTCCAAAAATGCGACCACACTTTGAGCTTCATTGTTGGGTAAAGCCACGGATTCAATCCACTTTGACACATAATCCCCAGCTACCAAAATGTGAGTGTTTCCACAAGAGCTCACTAATGGACCCATGAAATAAATGCCCCACACATCAAAAATGTCAATTTCCAAGATGGTGGTGAGGGGAATCTCATTTTTCTTAGAAATCTCACCGGCCTTTTGACATTATCACAACGCTTGACTAGATCACTAGCATCCTTATAGAGAGTAGGCCAATAGAATATACAACTCAACACTTTTGTTGCCATTCTAGCTCCAACATGGTGACCACCATATGGTGAAGAGTGGCAAGCCTCAAGAATTTCCACTTGTTCTTCCTCTGGTACACATCATCTAATCACACCATCGGTACAAATTCGGAAGAGATACGGCTCATCCCAATAATAGTCAAGGAAATCCCATTTGAGATTGTACCTTTGGTTTGAAGAGAACTCATTCGGTACAATACCACTGACAAGATAATTTGCTAAGTCGGCGAACCATGGTATCCTGTTCATTGAAATGGCTAGAAGTTTCTCGTCGGGAAGGAATCATTTATCTCAAGGCCTTCATGTGGCCTCCCCTCCTCCTCCAAATGAGACAAGTGGTCCTTAATGAATCGGCGATAGAAACCCGCATGACCCAAGAAGCTCCTCACTTCCTTCACAGATGTAGGGGTGTGAGTGTCACACCTCCTTTTTCAACTACCCCGATCTTGTGAAGGGTAGAGAGGGAGTTTTTCCAATTAAAGTGACATTATTCATATTTGGGATTTATTTTAGTTTTCAGANATTTATTGAAATCCCAAACCGAGGAAATTTTGACTCTGTTTAATATGTCTGCGACCAGAAATCCGAGTAAGGAATTCTGTTAACCCGGGAGAAGGTGTTAGGCATTCTCGAATTCCGTGGTTCTATCACGGTCGCTTAACTATTATTATTTGGCCTAAATAGTCTGTTTATTTACATATCTTTGCCTATCGTGCTTTTAGCCTCTTTCACTTTTCAGCCGCTTTTAATATTTATGGACTTATCTTGAAAACAAGTCACGATGATGTGCACTTGTTATTTTTAAACACATTATAATTACGCCACATGAAATGCACCCATAATTACAACATGTGATTTTTATTATGATTTTGAAGTTAAAGACGGGGACATGAGTTGTCGCTCCCGACTGTTGGTTAGGTAGCTTCGGTATAATATTTGATTTTTCTATCAAAATTTTGAACTAAAGGTATTCGTTCTACCTAGAAGATCTCCTAAACGATAGTCGTTGTTCTAAAAGAATATCTTATAGGCTATGGCCTCATCTAGCCCCGTTTTATCACATCAGGCCATCCTAAGTCAGCTCTCTTTGTGATAGGACTGCTAGTTCCGAAAAGAATTTGTTTTTAGCCCATGATAGCAAACGTGGGAATCAGAATATCCTTTGTTCGTTCAGATACATATATACGAAATTCGGATATCTAAATATGTTATTTGTTAAGTCTGATACTAATGGACAAGCTGGAATCACTCTATTCTTTCCAGAATTTTAATGATTTCTAACCAGACTCTGCCCTATGCGGTTTTTATTAATTTTTGAACCAGTAATCCTTAACAATTCTTAACAAACTAATCTCATGCATCTAAAGTTTTAGAGTTCACGCATATGTATACATTGATTTTTGCAAATTTAGGAGATACAAGGTAAACTGAAGATAATCTAGTGATTCGTGTTGAAACTCCACTGAATTTGAGATAACCATTTTTCAAAGAAAATAAATCCAAAACGGGATTGTTTATACAGATTTTTCATATGTTCTTTTGTCTAGTATCATGGTGGAACAAAACAACAAAAAAAATGTAAACTCGAAATTTCAGGAACATGAATAAAAAAACAGAAATTAAGCGTACAGTCCAGTCTTTATATTACAATGAAAGCTAAAGAAATAGGGGGGGTTACAATTTGACTGCCGCTGCACATTTTTTCAGAATGAAAGAAACTAGAAATAAGACTCTAACTAATTTGTTGACTCGAAACTCCCTTGAGGTCTTACGTTCGAGTCTTCTCTTTGTAATCTGTAGAACACCCTAATACAGTTTAGGTGTTATGCAACCACCAAAACCAAACTGACCATGAAGAGGTCAGTTTTAATTCTGATATTGCGTGTCTTTAAACCACCCTGTCTGGCAGAATATTTTATGCACTTTCTCAGGGTGAATATGATCATACAA
>MDKI01045578.1:0-20125 GCA_005239505.1 Nicotiana paniculata | reverse complement strand
CCAGTAAGTATCCAGTCTAACCTCGAAGAAGTAGTGACGAGGGGTCGACTTGACACTCACTAGATCTAACAATAATATATTCAAATGTTATATTAAGCATAGATTTGCCTGAATAATACTGAAAGCTCAAGAACAGGAAAATATAAGTCCTTCTTTCACAATTATAAATACTAAATTAGGTATTGTCATACAACAGTTTACATTTTAAGACATTTAAACAATAACAATCATAGAGTGTACCAAAGAATTATCATGTGCAAGTTATGCTGAGGTCGTACAGACTGATCCAACATAATATTAAATTGTGCACTGTCACAGGGTCGAACGACGCGAACCATAGATGCATCTATTTACAACCGAGGTGTTCGCCTTTATCTACAAGTAGCAATTAATTTCAAGGAAAACACAAATTTCTCATTTTACAGTCAAGTAATCAAATAAATTCTTCAAATAGGTGAACTTAGCCTTTTTGCGAATATTTTTATCAAATTCTAACATGACTCATGTAATCATATTAACAAGTAAGGACACAGGCATTTCCAATTAAAGCATAATACGGGTCCTAAAACTACTCGGACAATAGCATAATAGTAGCTATGTACGGACTCTCGTCACCTCGTACGTACGTAGCCCCCCAAAAATAGGTATACACATTTATTTAATTCGCATATGGGGTTAATTCTCTCTTACAAGGTTAGAAAGGAGACTTACCTCGTATCAAGGCCCACCTCGCACTTCAAGAATGCACTCAAACCTCCAAGTTTGACGCCAAACGATTCGAAGCTAGTCAAACATTACATAAACTAATCAATCTATGCTTAAAAGTGCATATCTCCACTATTAAAATGATTTCCCAACCTAAATTGCAAGATTCCTAAAATTCACCCCCAGACCCACATGCTCGGATTCCAAAAATTTTCAAGGGAAGTCGTTAACCACAACCCAATGAACATAAATATATGATCTCTGCTAAGTTTCATGGTCAATTTCGTGGTAAAATCTCAGTTTTATCAAACCCTAGGTTTTTTATCTATACTCATGATTTCTATCAATTTTGATGTTAAAATCTATCCAAAATCTACGTATTAAACTCACATTAAGTAGATATTACTTACCTCACAAAGCTAGGTTGAAATCCCCTCCTTAGAAGCTCTCAAATCGCCCAAGAGTGGAAGAGAATGAATGAAAAATGGCTTAAGTCCCGTATAAATGGACCTCACTGCCCCAGTGATTTTCGCACCGGCGGTGCATAGGCCGCACCTGCGGATCTGCTTCTGCGGACCAGGTGTTTGCTTCTGCGGAATTGGATGGGCCGGCTGGGGTTGCATCTGTAGACGGGCTTCCGCTTTTGCAGAGAAGGACCGTATCTGCAGAAACTAGGTTGCCCTCCTTGGGCCGCACCTGCGGGGCTTGGCTCACACCTGCGAGGTCGCAGGTGCAGGCACACCAGATCTGGTGCACCATTAGCCCTGTTGAGTTTTTGACTCAACTTGCGCATCGTCTGAATGGCACCAGGGGCCCCCGAGTCCCCATCCAAACATACCAACAAGTTTGGAATCATAAAACGGACTTGTTCGAACTCTTGGAACACCTTAAACAACATTAAGACTAAGAATCGCACCCCAAAACCAATTGAATCAAACTTAGAACTTCAAGTTCTTCAATTTACTTCCAATGCGCTGAAATGTACTTACACTACTCGGAATGACACCAAATTTTGCGTGCAGGTCTTAAATGACATTAGGGAACTATTCTCGGTCTCAAATTTCCATTTTGACCTTGATATCACCAAAACACGTTCCAAACCAAATTTAAAGAACTTCTAAAACCTTCAAGGACCAACTTTCACTAGTAGGCGCCAAAACGCTCCCGGGTCATCCAAAACCCGATCTGGGCATACGCCCAATTCTGAAATCATCATGTGAACCTATTGGAACCGTCAAACCCCAATTCCGAGGTCATTTACTCAAAATTTTGATTGAAGTAAAACTTGGACTTTTAAGTTAACGTTAAGGAACCAAGTGTTCCGATTTCAACCCAAACTCTTCCAAATCCCGAACCATCCACCCCCACAAGTCATAAATCAGTAAAAGCATGTACAAGAATCCTTGTTTAAATGAACGAGGTTCTAGAAAGCAAAATGACCAGTCGGGTCATTACATTCTCCACCTCTTAAACAAATGTTCTTCCTTGAACGGGTCTAGAATCATACCTGGAGTGCTGAATAAGTGTGAATATCTTCTCCGCATGTCCTCCTCGAACTCCCAAGTCGCCTCCTCGACCGTTGGCCCCTCCACCTGTCGGGCCATTACATTAATAGTCACAAATTACCTCTCAAATGGATACATCCATCTACATTGAACTGTCCCTCAAGCCATGCATGTTGTGCAAGGTAAATTGGAAGATGTTCCATCACGTCAAAAAAACCAAGAGAGAAAATTTTCGCCAACTTGTTTAAAGTTACATGAATGTTACTCTCCATGTAAGTTAGGTTCTCCACCCTCAAGGTGCTATAACAAAACTCTTTGAAAAATAAGCTTACCTCTGTGATGGGCTTCCATATTCTATCAGGCAATGCATTAAATGCAACAAACATCAAAGAGTCCATGGAAATGTGACAATCGTGGCTTTTCATAGACATCAACTTTCCTTATTTCATGTCAATACACCTAGATATGTTTGATGCATACCCATCAGGCACACTCAAATTATTAACCCAATCACAAATCTCTCTTCTCTCCTCCAAGGTGAAGGTAAAACTGGCCTTGGGTTTCTAAATGTTGTTGTTCGAATATGTCAGGTACAACTCACTTCGCCTACAATATTCCTTTAAGTCCATCCTGGACTTCAAGTTATCCTTTGTCTTGTTGTTGACATCCATCATAGTATTAAACAAGTTTTCAAAAAAGTTCTTCTTGATATGCATGAAATCAAGATTATGTCGAAGACGATTGTGCTTCTAATAAGGTAACTCCCAGAATATGCTATGTTTAGTCTAGTTGTAGGGACACCATAACCATGTATTTTCTTAGCCAAGGGAACCTTTTTACCTTAAGTAGATCCCTAACTCTGTTCCAAGTCTCTTTTAGAGATAAGACGGATGGTGACTCCTCATAATCTGTTGTGTTCTTCATAAATGTACTATTATTTCTCTTGAACTCATGATCCATTGGCAAGAAGCGGCGATGGAAGTCAAACCATGTGTTCGTACCTCCGTGTTTCAAAGTAAATGCCTTTGTATCTTCCATACAAGTCGGGCAAGCTAACTTTATGGAAGTCGACCACCCGAACATCATTCCATAAGCATGAAAATTATTTATAGTTCACATAAAATCAGCATGCAATTGAAGTTTTGCTTTGTTGATACATCATATGTTTCCACGCCTTGATGCCACAATAACTTCAATTCATCAGTCAAAGGCTGCATGTAAACATCAATCAACTTTTTTGTATTGCGTGGACCTGGAACAATACAAATTAGAAACAAATATGGACTTGTCATACATAACTCAGGTGGAAGATTATACGGCGTAACAAACACCGGGCAACAGCAGAGACTGCAAATTGAGT
This sequence comes from Nicotiana paniculata, assembly GCA_005239505.1. Lineage (NCBI taxonomy): Eukaryota > Viridiplantae > Streptophyta > Magnoliopsida > Solanales > Solanaceae > Nicotiana > Nicotiana paniculata. The sequence goes on along the minus strand of MDKI01045578.1, from coordinate 16,555 downwards.
GAATCCATCAGCACATAATCCCAACCTAATATTTCTTGGTTCACTAGCAAAGTCCGGGAACACCTTATCGAAATGCTTTCATGCTTCTCCATATGATAGGTGACATAGAACACCATCTGGTCTTTTATGCTCATAATGCCATCTCATATGAGGGGCGGAGCTCATTGATGCATACAACCTCTTTAAACTTGGTATAAGGGGTAAGTAGTGCATCGCCTTCACCGGGATCTTCTTCTTTTTATCATTAGTGGCATCCTTGTAACGAGGCTCGTTACAAAATTTACAGTTCTCTAGAGATGCATCATCCTTATAGAATAACATCCAACCATTCTCACAGCAATGAAACCTCTCTGATGAAAGACCCAACTTAGAAACCAATTTTTTTTCCATGAAGAAATATTTGGGCAGATCAATGTTACTCGAATGAAGTTCATTCATAAGCCCAATAATAGAATTCATACCAGATTGAGAAATATAACTATTTGACTTAATCTAAAGTAATCGAACAGCAACAGACAACTTGGAATGCATTGAACCTTCATACAACAGACAACTAGCTTCCTATAACTCTTTGAAGAAATTCTTAGCCTCGTCATTTGGTTCAGATTGAGCCCCCCGGAACATCTCAAAGGCATCCCTCATTATGTCATTGAATCTATAATTTTCAACATCATTCTCCATTACAGGATTACCCTCCTCACCACCAAAAAATTTATGAAAATCAACATCATTTAGGATATCAAGGTTCTCCCCATGAGCAGTACATACATAATAATTTTTCATAAATCTATTTTTAAAAAGATGACATGTAACAACATCTTCTCCCAATAATTTAACACACTTTCATTTCACAAAAGGGCACCTAATCGTTCCTTCAATACGAAAATCATCAAGTGTCTTTACCTTAGCAATAAATCCAGCAACCCCTTCTTTAATTTCATCCCTTAAACCCACACGATTAGGATGATTCCTATTATACATCCATCTACGATGCGCAAATGCCATCTACACAAATAAAAAAAACTAGAAGTTGACATATTTATTTTATTTATACTACTTACTAAGTTATATTCTCCCAAAGGTAATCTAAATAGTTTAAGTATATATTTTTGCTATAATAGTTGTGTGATTTCAATACATGTACATTAAATAATTGTAAGACTAAAAAAATCCTAAAACATAAAAATTAATCTAATTTATTTTAAATTAGCATATGATAGCGCTCTAATACTTAATTGATTATTTTTGTTCATTTCGTTTCCAAACGAAAAGCCGAAACAGAGAAGTAATAACACTTAAGTTTTTTTTTATTTTGGTTAAAAGGGTGGATATTTATACAACTACTAACCAAAATACATTACACAGTATTGTCATTGCTGGGATACTATAAATCCTGCAGCAGCGCAATGTTATGAGATATAAAGTCAATATTACATGCCCCAAAATCCCTAAAAACTTCAAATCCTAGGATGTCTGTCCGAAATACATCATTTGCAAACATCGGAGGAACTGCTAGTAAGCTAGATCTACCCAAAAAAACTGTCTTTGCTGCTTCGTTTGCCATTGCATCTGCCACCCTATTCTACTCCCTGTATGTGTGCTTCTCCATGACCCTGCCCATCCTTTTATATTAACAACCTGCATTCACAAATCATAGGATCATATGTTATGTTACCTATAATTAGCATTTGTATTATTTCTGCCGAGTCGGTGTTGATGTCTAAAGGGACCCAGTCATTTTGTTCAGCAAGAATCCTTTTAGGAGAGCCTTCAATTCAGCCAAAGTGTTGATTGTATGTGGTATATTCTCCATATACCCCATAATCCAATCCCCGTTATGATTCCTGAATACTCCACCTATTCCTCCTATGCCTGGGTTACCTTCGCTGCCCCATCTGTATTCAACTTAAAGAAACCTCTTTTGGGGGTGCCCCCATTTTACAGTGATTTGGAATGTTATTTTTGATAGTTGTATTTTTTACCAACATAAAGTATTCAGTTGCTTTAGAGAAGGTGTTGGCGATGCTAATTCTATCTTTTTTATTGTTGAACAAGTTATGGTTTCTGCATAGCCAGATATGCCAGAAACAGAAAAGAAGGATGGTTACCCAAGGAATGTGATCATTAAAAGGTGTGTTCCTAAGCTTGTTCCAAGTTAAGGTCCATTGTTGGGATGAAAATATGGGGTTTTGTGGCCTACTCTCAATTGAGGCCTTGGATAGAAAGTCTTGCCAGAACTGGGCTACATTAATGCATTCAAAGAAGATATGTTTCTTCAAAACTGTGGGAGAAATAGCATTGGGGGTTACAGTTAACCCCAATTCTGTGAAGGTAACCTCCAGTAGGTAATCTTTTGTGGGTAAGTATCCACAAGAAGTTCTTGATTTTATTAGGTGTGTGTAATTTCCAGATCCAATTAAAATCTCCTTCCTCCTCTATTTCAACATTGTTTTTGGTTTTTCTAAGGAAAGAGTAGGTAGAGCTATTGGTGAAGGACCCACTAGGATTCACTCCCCAGATTATCTTGTCATCCTTGGTAGGTTTTGGAGAGATAAAGACAGAATTGATCATGTTAGAAATACTTGGGGGAAGATCCATAGAGATTGTGGAGAGATAACAAATCCCTGATTTGTAGATAGTGTCTACTTTGCAATTTCATCATTCTGAGTAAGAGGGCCTTCTCTCATGTCCCTAATGGCTGGCTGATTGGGGATCCAAGCATCACTCAGGAAGCTAACCCTATTTCCCTTGTGGACCACCCATCTGCTTGCCTTCCTGCAAGTATCCCAACCCTTGAGGATGCATTGCCAGGTGGAAGATTTAGGGTATCTAAGAGTTCTAGGAGTATGGTTCCAATTACAGTGTTTAGAGATAATAACTCTGGCCCATAAGCTTGACGTGTTGTGATAAGTCCTCCAGGCCAGATTTGCAAGGGCTGCTTTGTTTTTCAATTCAGCTTTTGGGATCCCTAGCCTCCATTGGCATGCTTTTTTGTAACCATGTCTTAATTTATTAGATGTATTTTTTTTCCTATTTGGGGTGGTGCCCCACATAAAGTTCCTTTGAATTCTATCAATTTGCTTAGTGATTTTTATGGGCAAATTGATGTATGGCATGACATGGTTAGGGATAATATTTATGGAAGACTTATCCAGGATGGTCCTGCCTGTCATGTTGAGACAACTTGTTTTTCATCTAGCCATTTTGGATTGCATATTGTCTATTATGAACTGAAAGTCTGCACTAGTGGCTCTCTTATGGAATATGGGAAATCCAAGGTATTTACCAAATGAGATAGTAGCTTGGATTGATAGAGCATTGGTGAGACATTCCATGGTGTCCTGGGATGTATTAGAGGAGAAGAGAACTCTTGACTTAGTAAGGTTTATATTTTGACCAGATCTCTCATTGAAGGACCGCAAGATAGAATATATAGAGGTAGAGTTCATGTTGCTTGCCTTGGAAAATAGGGTGAGGTCATCAGCAAAGAAAAGGTGTGAGATTTTTGGACCAGACCTACTGATACTTATTGGTTGCTATTGATTGTCCAGTATTGCCTGGTCGATTGACCTGGACAGCCTCTCCATACACATTATGAAAAGGTAAGGGGATATGGTATCCCCTTGTCTGATGCCTCTGGAGGGCTTAAAAGCTTCAGTCTTCCCTCCATTTACTAAGATTGAGATGCTGGAAGAGCTAATGCAAGACATAATAAGCTTGGTCAACCTAGGAGGAAAGTTGAACGCATGGAGTGTGTCCCTGATGAAGGACCATTCCAAACTGTCAAAAGCTTTCTCCAGATCAATTTTAAGGATCATGTTGCCTTGTTTCCCTTTCATTTTCCTAAAGTGAGTGATGTAATCTTGCACAGTGATAGCATTGTCAGAGACTCTCCTATTTGAAAGGAAATTGGCCTGGCTAGGCCCTATTATATCAAGCAGCATTGGCTTAATTCTATTGACAATGATCTTGGTGATGGGCTTGTAGATTGTGTTCCAAAGTCCAATTGGTCTGAAGTTTTTTAGCATTGAAGCTTGGGGGCATTTTGGGATGGGACAGAGTAGAGTTTGGTTCATGGTCTCATCCATGGAATTAGTAGTGGAGCATTGCTTGTAGAAGTCAAAGACAGAATTGCCCGCAATGCTCCAGTACTTTTGGTAGAATAAGGGGTGGAGGCCATCAGAGCCAGGAGCCTTAAAGTGCTTGAGGAACAAGATAGCCATTTTGATTTCTTCCATTTCAAGGGTCCTATCCTGTTTGTTCCTTTGGAAGTCAGATAGGGTATGTGACATTGTTAGGTGGCTGGTGGTGGAAATGGGATCTTATGAGTGAGAGGAGGTATAGAGGTTTGTGAAGAAGCACATTATGGCTGTTTGGATGTCTTTTTGGTCGTAGAGCCAGTTTCTACTCTCATCTTTGAGAGAGAGAATTCTTTTTCTTCTCCTTCTATTGAGAGTGGAAGTGTGGAAGAATCTAGTATTGGCATCCCCATCGTGAAGCCAGTTAATCCTAGATTTGAGATTCTAGAAGTCCTCCTCATTTTTAAGGATTGAATCTAGCTCACTAATCAGATTGTTTTCTAGGTTTAACAAGTAGTTGCTGAATTGATAGTTAGGGGATCTTTAGATTCCTGCAATTCTAGCTAAGATTCTTCTTTTTTTATGGAAAATGTTGCCAAAGGTATTTCTATTCTACTGAGTTACAATTCTCTTGAAAGACTCAGTGGATTGGATAAGGGTGGAATGAAAGCCTCATTGATGATGCTGGGGAAGGTTGGGTGGCTAGCCCACATTGATTCAAACCTAAAAGGTCTAGTTGTATTATTGAAGGATTCCCCTTTTAGGATAACTTGGATGGGGAAATAATCAGAGTGGTTCCTAGGAAGGTGAAACACAGTAGCCTCAATTACTGTGAGATCCAACTCTCATTGGAAAAACACCTATCTATTCTTTCAAGAATCAAAGAAGTCCTATTGTTGTATCTCTTATTAGACCAAGTGAATTTACTACCTTTGTAACCTACGTCTAATAATTTGCATTCATTAAGACAGTTCCAGAACAAATTGCTGCGACTAGGTTTTATCGGATTGCCCCCAAATTTGTCCCTAGCTTTCAGGACTTCATTGAAGTCTCCTCCTACAACCCAGTTGTTTGTGGAGGTTTTGGAGATGGTAACTAAGTTCTCCCAGAGTAGTTTTCTGTCGGCTAAATTATTACTAGCATAAATGGCCGAGAATAACCAAGGGGTATGGTTAGGGAGTACCTTCACCATGGCATGGATACCCTGAGGGGTGGTGGCCACCTCATCCACACTAACGCTATCCTCTTTACACATAAACACGATCCCCCCAAATAGACCAATAGGCGGTGATTGGATTATCAGATCAATTGTAGTTCCTCAATTAGTTTCTTGTGGTCAACCATCTTGGTCTCCAGCAGAACGAGCATAGTTGGTTTATGCAGCTTGAAAATATCCATGAAGTGCCTTCGAAACTCATCGTTGTTTCCACCCTAACATTCCATATGATGTAATTCATTAGGGTGGTTGGTTGTTTGGGTGCTGACCTTCATGGGGTTTCCCCATTCCTTGTGGTGTCCCCTTAGGAGACGTTTGGGTTTTCCCCTTTAAGCTGAGTACCGAAGTTAGATTGAGTAGTGGCTTGATGGTTCCTTGAGATTGGTGAGACACTAGGCTCAGTACACATTTGGTCATCGATCTGGGGCACAGTATCACTAGCACTTCCTGGTCTCCACACTGAATTCTATTTCCCTGACAGAGTCCAGTAAGAGAGAGTATGTTCGAATGGGGTCATAGGTTGTTCATTCTGTATCTGTTGAAATTTTCCTTTTGAGGAGATCTAGGTCCTTTTTGATTTCCCTTTTGATGTTACTGAGTGGTGGAGACGTACTCGTCTCTGGTGGAGCAGAAGATGATGGTGTTTGGTGAATTTGGGGGCGATGGTCATAAAGATCGTTTTCGTTGTTGGATCCTCTATTCCCAGGTCTGGGAAGAACGGTATTCACTAAAATACTTGGGACATTTGACTGTTGAGCATCCTTGGGTCGATGTTTGGTTGCATGTTATATTTATTCACCATCGTCTGCTATAGGCATGGTCCAAAGCAGCCAGAGCCTTGTTCAGTGCTTCAACCGTTACCCTCGCCAAGTGTGTCGGATTCTGGACAATCAAAGTCATCGGTTGGCTTCCCAGGGTGAAATTGTAGGTTAACCCCTGTCCTTGCAGCGCTGCCTCCAGCCAGGATGATGGTAGGTGGTCCGGTGGTAGCGGTAGTGAGGGCGGTGCTTGATTTTTTTTTCATTTTTGTGTTTTTTTTATTTACTACTTTGGTTAATAGGGGGATTAAGTTAAGGGGCTGAGTCATAATTGTGACCTTTGATGTCAAATATTGGTCAGTGGAAGAGGCAGTGATTATTGTGCCTGGGGAGAGGGATTCTGAATTAATTAGGGATCTTGTGGAATGGACAACGGATGTCTTTTCTCCTGAATTTGAGTGTGATTTCAGGTGAAGCACTTGAGTGTTCATGGTGTCTGTTGAGTTTTCCCCATTAGAGGTTTTCTCTGAGATAGAGGTAGGGTACGCGTAGGCGATGGTGTAGGGTTGAATTTTTGGGCTGATAGTCTCCAATTGGGTGAGGGCCCCAATTGGTTGAGCGTGACCGACCCTGCAATCCAAAACCCCAAAATTGGGATCTTTCACATCGGGGGATGGGCCTAATGCAGGGGCCTCATCTTGGGATACTAAGTGGGGATCGAGGGTGGGGGGTATATCAGTTTCCTAGGCCCCCATTCGTGCCTTACGGTTTGCGTTAGTTTTGGCCGTGTGGGAGTAGTTGCACGGGAGTGGGGGTAGGGTTTTGTTTGTTGATTGGGCCATTGGTCCTGCTATATGACTTTGGACTGGGTTTGCTTGCCTCGGTATTGTACTGTACAGTTATTTGTAGAAACCTTACCTAAGTTTGCGTCGAACATGTTTACCTGAATCCGTTGTGATTGTGGTGTATGGTGTGTTGTTTGACGCTCCATTGTTCCTTTCTTTCATCCTTTGCTGGTCTTATTTTTTCTTTCTTGGGAAGGTAACTGTTTTCCATTCATTCTCTTCCCCTTGTTTCGTAATTTTTTTTGAAGTCCCCGCTGCTTCTTGGGGTGGGTAGTTTTGTTTCCCTGTAATTGCAATTCCTTGATATGTGCCCAATTCTTCCGCAGGTCGTACATAATGTGCCTTCTCCCTCATAGATCACTGCTTGTTTGTTGTCTCCAATTATCACAGATGTTTCCACTGGTGTTTCTAAGGGTACTTGAAGGCATATGCGTGCGTACCTACCTCTTAGGGTAGAGAATGTGCATGAGTCTATTTTTAGTAGTTTGCGCAGTTTCCTGCCAACCTTTTCCAGTATTTCTTTGTCGTAGAACTCTATTGGGAGTTGTGGGAGACGAATCCAAATAGCTATGGTACAGAGGGTGGCTTCTTGTGGTACAAATTTTGGTTTCCATTTGCGTACTGAAAGAAAATTCCCAGAGACAAACCATGGTCCTAGACGGTGTTTTAGCCATATTTTCCTCTAAACTAAATTTGACAATGAAGAAGTCACATCCTAGGTCAATCAAGATTAAATGTTCGGATGGCTTCCATAGGTCAATTATCTTAGAGCGAATATATTGGTGTGGAATTCTACGTCCAAAGACCTTTATGATTAGAGAGTAACGCCATGGGAGGTAAAGACGTTTCTTGTCGTCGTGGGATAGTGGGATTGATCCTTCAATGTTTTTCCCTTTATCATCTTTGATGATTGTGGAGGCATCTTCCTCATAGTATTCATTTTCTTGGCTTACCAATTTATCTAGAAGCATTTTCTTGTAGGAGTGTGTTATTGTTGTTTCTTCGATGTCCATCTGATTGTTCTTGTTCGGAGGTTCCGGCGGTATGAATGTTGTGATAACGGTTGTATCAATAGAGTAAGAATATAATATTTGCTACTAAGGAAGGAATCGTGAATCAATCTTCTTCAACTACTACTGACTTTATTAGCATTTAAGTTGTTTCTTAACTAACATAACTTGAATGCAAAAAAATTCTAACTCTTTAAAATATTTTTCAACTCTAACTATTATAACCTAAATTATACGAAGTATTAGCACTTAAGTTATTATTTTAGTTGTTTTTTATATAAACAATTAGAATTATTATATCACAAAAATTTTTAACAAGAATTTATATAAACAAGTATCAAACAAGAATTTATATAAACAATAAAAAAATAGCTAATTAGTCTAAACAAGTAAATTTTTAACATCACTATATACATATTATATTGAAAAAATTATTGCTAATTTAGCTATACTATATTGCAAATTATATAGTTATTCTGGACATATTATTATGCTAAATTAATGCAAAAATAAAAAACCTCAAAAATAAACCAACGGATCTGCTGCCGAACCACCACCAGAGGGGAGATGAGACGCCGGATTCTTGCACAAAAATCGAGTTAAACAATGTAGGAACAAAAAAAAAACAAATTGGGGGGGGGGGGGGGGGGGGGGGGGGGGGCTGGACGGGGGAGATGGAGCTGGTGAGGGAGAGGTGGAGTGAGATAGGGAAATCATACCTAATATGGTTATATTAGAGGATAAAATCAACAAATAGACCGAGTATGGGGAAAAAGAGGAGAGGACAGGAGAAGGAAAAAAGTTAGAGAAGAAAGAAGATAAAACAGGTTATTATAAAAAAATGATTTGCGACTGAATCGGTAGCAAATTTGAAATTTGAATTTTCAAATTGCGACTATTCGGTCGCAAATGTCGTTTACCAATCAGACCTCGTTTTAATTGCGTATTTCGACCAAATTGGTCACAACCTTTAATTTTATTTTATTTTTTAATTTTAATATTTGCGACTGAATCGCAAACCATAAAAAATATTTTCGCGGTATTTTTCGCGTCATTGAGCGACCCAATCAATCGCAATTTTGAGCCAAAAATTTAAAAAAATAAACATGCATTTTTAATAAAGTTTTCGGCCGAATCAGGCGAAAATTGCAAGTGAATTAAATTGGTCGAAATTATTCAGTCACAAATTTGCTATTTTTTAATAGTGATTGATATGGGATTTGAAGGTTATGCAAATTTAAATGAAAAAATATAACAGTTGAAACGGATCTAAAATTTTAAGTTAGAGAATGCGGATTATTACTTTCTTCTAACATAGAACAAATAGTATATAGTTAAATTTATTTTACTATAATATGTGTAAATTTATAGAGCATATGGATGTTTCCATTCACTTTGAGATACATGAGGTATTATATAATATAATATGATACGATAAACTTCAATATATCATATTTCACGAAGTATTTTCTTATTGTAAAGATAGATCATTTCTTCATCCTTATAAGTTTATCATAAACTAGCTTCAACTAATTGGCCAATTTTAATATTAGACTAGTATATATGTTTTAATTTGTGCAAGATTGTTGTTCACTTCTTACTTGCATTTTGAATAGTTCTATAGGATAACTCTTAAGATTAGAGATCCCATAGTCCCAAAGTTAGGCCTTTTTTATTTTCAAATTTCATTTGGGTTTGACATGTTTTACTGACAGGGTCATATTAGCCCTAAACAAGTCACAATTCAAATAGTTTTACCAGTCAAATTGTTCTATTCTCCTTCATCATATTCTTATCCACTCAATATATTCAATATATGTCTTCTTACTGTTTAACCAAAGAATTAGACTCTTTGACTAAAGTTTATTTTTAAGATGAATACGGGTTACTGATAATCAAGGAAATGGAGAAAAATGAATAATAGACAATATTGTAGAAATATAAAAAATCGAAGTCAATTATATTCGAGAATCAGATGCCTTTACAAGCTGTATTCCCCTCCCTTATATAGGAGATTATTATAACATACTACTCTTGTTATGGTTGCTCATTAATGACTAATTATTACATTAATGAGGCGTTACAAAGGATAACGATAATTGGGGTACGGTTACATAACGTGCGAGTAACCAATTGTGGATCTTTGAATCTGCCCGTAGCTTTGTCTAGATTCATTCTGACCGTGTCTCTCTCCTGTTTTGATCAAGTTGAGTTTTCCGTGGCTGATAAGATCGAGGGTTTACTGAACCGTGCCTCTTTGTACCGTACCTCTTCAAAGGATCACATCCAGCTGTCGCGTTTTCATGTGTCCACGTGACTGGCTGAGTTGTCAAAAGATGGCTTACGTGTGAAACTTTTTTTTTACCAATATAGATAGTCCCCCCACTTACCATATATTTAACAATTAATATTTGGTAAGTGGATATTCATTTATGGTGGAAATATTTTTTCGCCCCGCTTTTCCTCAAATCATTGTATCCTTCTCTGCACCATAGGCGTCGTTTGTCACTTCCATTTAATGCTCGTACCACGTGTCCTTTTCGGATTGGTTCTGCATTTACTCGGCACCTTTTAGGGCTTTTTGCGGTTGTGCCAGTCCCGAAGTGACATCTTCAATTATGAGTTTTCATCATTATTTTTTCTTTTTTTCCTATGTTTGACGGTTGTCCTCTAGTATAAATACCTTTCTTATTTTCTTTCCTTCCACGAAATGCTTTTCTAACTTTGTCTTTGGTAAAGAACTTTCTTCTTGCCTTTGCAAACATGTCTTCTTCAAACCAACCTCAAGGAGTAATTGATATTGAAATTTTAACCCCATCGTCTGCTCCGAATAGGAGTCGGAGGGGTGGTAGACTTAGAAGTCTAGGATCCACTCCTTCGAGGGGCTCCTGTTCTCCTCAGATAGTCCCTTCTTCTTCAACCAGATCTCTAGTTTCTCCAAGGTTTAGGGTTTCTCGGTCTCTGTCTAGAGGTAGAGGCGAACGCCTTCGGTAACCTGGAATCGATGAAATTATCCCTGCTGAGTTTGTTTTTGCTAGGGATAGTCAAGTTCTTGTAGACAAATCTTTTTCTATTGAAAGTGTCGAAAGATATTCAACCCTTATAATTGAGGGTCAGATTTCCCTTGTTCGTAGGGAGTGCTTTTGGAGGTCTGACTTTCCTTTCTATATTCCGAATAGTAATCAAAGAATAACGTCTTATAAGACGGGATATTCTTTTGTTTATACGTATCCTTTAACTCTAGGGTTTAGACCCCTCATTGACCCAGTTATAATTGAGTTTTGCCGTTTTTTCAATATCTGCTTAGGACAAGTTGGTCCGCTTGTCTGGCGAGTTGTCGCATGTCTTAGGAGTTTGGCTTCTTTAGCCTCGGTTCCTTTTACTTTCAATCATCTTATTCATCTCTATTCTCCTACCTTATTCCGTGAACGGGGTTTTACTCTGACTACTAGAAGCAAAATATTGCTAGTAACCCCTGGAGATGATAAGGATAGGGGTTGGTACCTCCGATATGTTGTTGTACCCATTGTGGGTTTGGTGGGTGAAGAAATCTTCCCTTCCCTGAGAAGTGGTATCGCGCACGTGAGTATGCTTTAGTTCACATTTATTTACTTTTTCTCGTTTTGACTTGAGATGTTTTAGTAACACCGTGTCTGTTTCTTCTTTTCTCAGCAATCATGAATACTGTTGAGAATGTCTCCGGTATTCGTGATTGGGTAGACAAATTGTTGTCTGTTGCTCCTTCAGATGAGAGATCTTGGAAGTACCTCGCTAGGAGGTATGGTTGGCATGTAAAGACCCACGGTAAGTGAAGCTCTTATTCTTGCTTCTTTCCTTACTCGAGTCTTTTTTTCTTTGTCGTTTAACTTTTTTCCCTTTTGATAGGGTTCTCTGCTCGTGGGGTGTCTGCTTCATCTATCCCGAAGATTTCCTTGGCTCAGGCCCAGGAAATTATTGTTCCTTCATCTTTTTGAAGAGGAAGATTGGTGAGTCTCGTTCCGTAGAAGAAGAAGAAGAGGGTGATTTAGTGCACAGGCTACGGAGAAGGCGAGTGGTTTTAGATGATGAGCTTGCAGCCTTAACCTTGCCTTCCGTGTCTGTGATTGAGCCCCCTGTTCTTGATGATGTTTCACATTCCCCTATTCATGAGGGTGTTTATCTTGCTCCTGACGATGTCCCTTTGGCTGATGTCTTTCCTGCTTCTTTGAGAGAGGCTGTCTCATCTGTTCCTTTGGCTATTTCTGTTTCTTTGACTGTAACTTCCTCTACTCTTCAACCCTTCGTGCTTGCTGCTTTGCTTGTGGCTTCTCCAGCTCCTCAACCTTCTGTGCCTGTTGTTGTTCCATCTCTGCCTGCTTCCATGCCTTCCGTTAGGGAAGTAGGGTCTTCCAGCAGAGAGATGCGGCAGGTGGTAATAGAGGTTACAGCTGAGGGGAATCTTTTCAAGAAAACAGGTGAGCCCGAAGTGTGGCTCAAGCCTTTGATAGGTCCCTCTGAGAAAGAAAATCTAGCCAGCCACGGTGCTCTTACATGGGCCAATGAGGTCGTGCATACTTTTTTGAAGGTATGATGCAGGTTATCCTCTTTCAGTTTCGTATATGCAATTTACCATATCTGACTGGTTTATATCTTGTAGATTAACCTTATAGGCATGGAGCTTATGAAGAGGATTTCAAACACGGACCAAGAGACAAAAAAGTTGCAGGCCGAAGTTGATAATTGGAAAGCACAGTATGATAGCCAAAGGATTGACATGGATGTTATAGAAGAGGAAAGGAGTACCTTGAAGCAGCAGATGAGACTCATGGCAGCAGAAGTGGCAGTAGAGAAGGCTTCTTGCAGTCAGGCTGATAAAGATAAGAGTGTTCTGGAGTCTTCATTCGCGGAGCAGCTGTCCCGTGCCTCAGAGGAGATTAGAGACTTAAAAAGTTGGTTGGGGAAGAAGGAGGAATACTCAGGCGAGCTCGTGCAATCACTCACTCGTACTCAAGAAGACCTTCGTAAGGCTTTAGGCAAAGCTCAAATTTTAGAGGAGTCGATTGTACCATTAAGGGCCGCCCATGAAGTTGTGGAAGCGGAGAAGGACGGATTGAGAGCTGAGCTTCAAGTATGGGCGAAATATTATGAAGATTTGGAAGAGGTGGTTGTTGTCGATGTGAGCTGGGCGTACATGAATTCTCGCCTTGACACATTGATGGAAATGAGTCAAGAGGGTTTTGAACTTAGTGCTGAAATAGCTAAAACTAAGGAAGCCATGGAGAAGGCTCAACAATGTCATAACCTCTCTTCACATGATGGTGAGATTCCAGCCTCTCATGCTTCTTCATCCCTAATTTCTCTCGTTCCTTCTGCTAGTGAAGTCAACCCCTCTCTTGAAGAAATTTAGTTGGTTCATCCCTCTCATTTTTTTTCTTTGTATCAATTGGTGGTTACTCCCAGAATCATCAGGGGTAAATTTGGATTTCCTTAAAGTCCCCAAATTACAACTTAGGGGCACCACAATGTATATAAAAAATTTTATACGGCTAAGTATAAGTTAATACTTAGTTTTAGCCGTTTTAGTATATAAATGTAAGTTTGACTTTTGTTGAGTTTATGTTTTACTCTTTAAATCTTTTGCATGCTTCATTTTTCGAGGTTTTAGTTTTACCTTCGAGTTTTGCATGTGGAATGCTTTAGACTACTCGTACCTTTTTTTGTAATAGGCACGGTGTCATATTAAATGTGTGCCTTTTTGTAATAGGCATAGTTTATGGAAGAGGGCCCTTTATAATTGGCATGAAGAATACGTCTCAACTTCATGATAACGCAATATAGTGATAGGAATTTTACACATGTTTAAGAATGTTTCCAAGAAAAGTTTTTTGTTTGAACTTCCATGACATTTTACATGTGTTTGGTTATCGTCTAAAACTCATGTTTGCAACTGTATTTGTTTAACAGATTTGATATACTCTTGTATTTCATAAATATTTTTCATAGGTAACAGTTTTCGATATTAATACAAGGAAACAACTGTTTTTCACTAGTAATAGTTTTTATAAAGATTGGGGGTTTTACCTGCAACTGTTTTGGAAACAGTTTTCTAATAAGTACGAGTTAAATGTTTTCTTATTCGTAATTATTTTTATTTGATAACAGTTTCTTGAACAAATACAAGGATTTAGATCTTTCATCCATAACTGTTTTATTTGAGAACAGTTTTTTGAATGAGTACATTGATGATAATCTTTTACCCCTAATTGTTTTGTTACAACAGCTTTGAATAAGTATAAAGATGTACATTTCTTTATCGTGACTAATATTTTGCCTTTCAACCTGAATATGTTCGAAGGTTTTTGCTTTTTGCATTAGGATTTGTATTTGGATGGCTCTTTTGATTTCTTTCGATTCTGCTCGTGTCACTTGTCTTGTTGGGTAGATGGGTCTTCAGGCTCGAGCTTTTGACTTTCTGATAGTCTTCTTTGCTTCGTCTTAGCCTTCCATACTGTATAGTCCCCCAAGTGTTTGAGCTTTGATAATGAAATCTCGATCACTTGATTATTCCTTCCTTGTGGTTCTTTTCCTGAAAAGGAAAAACATTCCGGACTCGAAGGTATATAGTTTTTTAGATGATTACAGCTTAACCCTTTTAAAACGTCCATCAGAAAGTGTAACCCTAGACCGGGAATTGTGTTATTTCCTCGCGTCTTTGCAGGTCTAATATCACCATCTGGTGATGAGTGAGCTTTATGCCTATCATCTAAAAAATTTAGTAAGATTTTTAAATATTCAAAATAAAATCGAAGGTGTGATAACTGACGGGGGGGTATTCTTTTCTTTTAAAAGTAATACTTCTTTAGATGGATGGCGTTCCAGCTTGTTGGTAGAACTCTATCATCCATAGCTTCCAACTCATAGGCGCTTTTCCCAGCTATGCCTCAAATTTTGTAAGGTCCTTCCCAGTTTGGATTTAGCTTTCCTGCACATGCTTCTTTCGCTGATTGAAAGACTTTTTCGAGGACGAAGTACCCAATTTTAAAGTACCTGAGATGAGCTTTACGGTTGTAATAACGCTCTATGATTTGTTTTTGAGTTGCCATCTGTATCAATGCTGTTTCTCTCCGTGTTTCGAGAAGGTCCAGGTTGGTCCTCAATTCATCGTCGTTTTCTCCCTCTGTGGCTATTGAGAACCTTATGCTTGGTTCGCCAATCTCACAGGTATTAAGGCTTCTGAGCCATAAACAAGTGCGAACGGAGTTTCTCCCGTGGCTATTTTTGAAGTTGTTCTGTATGCCCATAGTACCACTAGTAACTCATCAGACCAGTTTCCTTTGGATTTATCTAGCCGCTTCTTTAGATTGTTGATGATGAACTTATTCATTTACTCAGCTTGACCATTAGCCACGAGGTTGTACGGCGTTGAAGTGATCCGCTTGATTTGCCAACTTTCGAAGAATTCTGTGATTTGCGAGCCTATGAATTGTGGGCCATTATCACACACGATTTCCTTTGGTATACCAAAGCGGCATATTTTGTTTCGCCATAAGAAGCTTTTAACTTCCTTTTATCGCACTTGTTTGAATGTTTCATCCTCTACCTATTTTGTAAAATAGTCAGTTAGCACGAGTAAAAACCGTACATGTCTTTTAGCTGTGGGAAGAGGTTCTACTATGTCCATACCCCATTTCATGAAAGGCCATGGGGATATTATTGGATGCAATAATTCCGCTGGTCGATGCATGTTATTGGCAAGCCTTTGGCATCTGTCACATTTGGATACGAAGTTCTTGGCTTCTTCTTCCATCTTAGGCCAATAGTATCCAGCTCTGATTAGAGTTTTCACTAAGGATCTCGCCCCTGAGTGATTTCCACAGTGTCCTTCGTGGACTTCTTTCATCACAAATTCTGTTTGGTTAGGTCTGAGGCATTTAGCTAGGGGTCCTCTGAACATTTTGCGATAAAGCGAGTTGGGAATAAGGCAGTACCGTGCAGCTTTGTGGCGAAGTGCTTGAGCTGCTTTCCTGTCTTCAGGTACGGTGCCATTCTGCAAAAAATTAAGAATTTAGTTTCTCCAGCCCCAGGTTAGGTTGTTGAAAATTACCTCATTCCTGTCCTGGTCTATTATTGAATGAAATAGTTGAACGTCAATTGTATTTTCTTTGTTCGTTAATTCCGTGACTGCTGCGAGGTTAGCTAGTGCATCTGCTTCTGCATTTTCCTCTCTAGGTATTTGCATTACCTTCCATGTTTTGAATTGTCTCACGAGCTCTCGTGATTTTTCAAGATACTGCTTCATTCTAGTCTCTCGAGCGATGTAAGTCCCATGTATCTGATTTACTACCAGTTGGGAGTCGTTGTTGATCACAATTTGCTCGATTGAGAGCTCCCGCGCGAGTTCAAGCCCTGCAATAACAGCTTCGTACTCTGATTCATTGTTAGTTATAGGATAACACTTTATAGCTTGCCGTGTCTTTTCTCCCGTGGGTGATATTAAGACTATGCCTAAGCCGACACCTTTTATATTTGAAGAACCATCGGTGAACAAGGCCCATAAGCCTGGATTAGCACCGTTAAAGAGTTGTAACTCTTTTTCTACTTCAGGTACAATATTATTACTAAAGTCAGCAACAAAATCAGCTAGTATTTGAGACTTAATTGCAGTCCT